>JAIUCT010000015.1:4795924-4823641 GCA_021307375.1 Tetraneura akinire
TTATTATTATTATTATTATTATTATTATTATTATTATTATTATTATTGTTATTGTTAGTACGAGTACGAGTACGACATTGAATACTTCTGTGATTAAGTTAAATATAGTACCTATATACCTACCTATAATAAATTTACTTACTGTGAACTCAATGCAATCTGATCGATAATAAGAACAACATAAATCCCATACAAGAAGAACAATTTCGTCATTAAACTCGCTGTAAAAAATTAATAAATTATAATGTATTATAATAATAATAAATATAATATATAGTTTTATTTGTCTCATTTGATATTTTCCAAAGATTATAATATATATCACTCTATTGGTCCTTAATAAGTAATTAATTTAATATTTAATAATAATAACAAAAATATATTAATAAATTAAAATTATTAAGTAATAGATAGTGTAAATATTTATTAATACCTACGTAAAATATATAAAATTATAATAAAATTAATCTAATTACCTATTCATCAGAATTTTGTATAGCTATATCTATCAATATATTATATATAATACCTATTTAAACTATAGAATAATAGTAAGTAAAAGAGTTTTTAATATTTTTATTATAGTTCCTACAAAAAAAAAAAAATGTTTTCTCACAAAATATATAACTTTAATTTTAATATAATGACCTAAATATTTTAAATATTGAAAAATATAGTTACCTATATTATATTTAAGTTTTCCTAAAAAATTTAAAATAACGGGTATTATTAAAGCTAAAATGTGAAATGAATGGGTTTTGGTCAAAATCATCTTATATATATATATATATATATATATATATATAAATATGTGAAAAATGTAAATTAAATACATTGATTTATGGTTGGGCCTTAGCGTACTTACCCATATAATTTTGAATGGTAGAATATGTTATAACTCGTTCTACACTAAACACAATTACACAACATACACATTTGTACAACGTAAATATCGTTTACATTGCAGAGTTATATAATGCTAACACACAGTAGACACTAAGGATTGAAGAATACTGTTTTATCATTATTATTTATACGGAGCTGACCCTTTGCAGGTGTAATAGAATAACACCCAAGCGTTGGTTATAATAGGATTCACTAAGCTGATTGCGTACGCTCTAGTAAACTTAAATATACAATTTAGATTACTGATTACAATATAATGTTGACTTTTGTTATTTTTTCGACTATATTTTATATACCTATGTACATTCCAGGTACACAATTCCAGTATTTATATGCCTATATCAGAGTATTTAGACAAACATAATATAATATACGAGTATATATCGTGTATATGTCTACATGAGGTAAATATAATAGTTACTGTATACTGAATAATAATAATATAATTTAATCGAAATTTTATCATCCAATATTTAATAAATTATTACTATAAGTAGTTATTTTGAATTATTTATTAGGTTGTAGCTAATTTAAATCTATATAATAATATTAATATATATATATTAACATGGCCCGTTCATAAAAATAAATTATAATTTATAAAATTTAATTTCCGTTTTTTATACGATATAATAATCATTTATTATTTATAATTTTGAGGGGCTAAAATTATTCTTATGCGGGTGCTAAAGCCTCTCAAATCTCCCTTAGTTTTGCATAATATGCACTCATTAGATTTGTATTACATTACAGAATAAACTACATTTACATTATTACATTACAGTATTTACAGTTTAAACTTAAACTTAAAATTTTATTATATAATAAATTTAAACTTCTTTATTCAAACTAAAAATAGTCATAGGTTAGGTATTAAGAAACAACTTTCAAATTATATATGTCAAAGTGAATACTTTGTTAGTTTAGTCTTAGTTTCTGTAAATTTTTACTATAGGTAATTTCGTTATTCTTTAGTTGTTTTTCTTATTACATAAGAAAACAATAATTAGAATATTCGAAATTTCGAGAATCAGGAAATGACTAAAAAAAGTACCAACAAAATCGATGAAACCCGAAAGCGCAAATCGATTTTTTTTCGATAATTCAAAAGCGCAAATTCGTTTTGCGATTTCGTACCTTAGTAGTAGGATAAAAGCGCAAAAATAAATTGTATTTTTATATATTATATTATAAATTGTTGGATAAAAGCTCATTCAGTGCATTGTGTATAATAATTTTAACTTTTAAGTACAGACAACAGCGAGTAATGGCCAACGGAGATATACCTTGGCGTTGTACGGTAAGACAATGTAGTATGTAGCAATGTAGGTACTTCAACTATTCAAACTAATTTCAAAATATCCAACATTTTGACGGAAGACGAAAATATATTTCACGATCACAATATTGTAGTCGGGATATTCAGCGACAAATAATTTGTAATAATTGTAAACGAAAGGCGACTGAATGTATTTCTGAGCGACCAAATAAAATTATTCGTCGTGAACTTTATGATTTTAATAAAATACACTTTATTTTTGTATAATTTGCATTAATATAATTTGCGATTATGGTTTGTTAAAAGATATTTCTCTTTTTGCGCTTTTGGGTTGTGTTTGAGTCATATTTTGGGCTTATGGGTTACAGCCAACAAAATAGAATTCTCTAATATACTCGTTCCTACTAAAAACTACCTTATTTGTGGCAATCTAATCAATATTTCTACCTACTACTTCCAAATATGTTTTTTATACAAATAAAAAATAAAAACAATTCATTGTCAAATCAATTTGTCGCTTCGTTTAGAATCTAAAACAATTATAATTATCTAAATTATTGTTTGTCTTCGTGTAATATTAATAAAAATAAAAATGTGCTAAAACCATTTTCTTGTTTCAATAAATTATGTATAATATATTTATTATTGAATAATTGTGGATAATTTATTTAAATGAAATATGTATAATATAATAAATGTAATTCGATAATTGTAATCCAATAAAATTTACATTTATTTGTAATTTAAAATTTTTTATTGACATAATATATTTTTAAATACCTACCAATTTACAGGAGATATTTAAAAAAAATCAAAATTTGATTATTTCATAAAATTCGTACAGTTATACAATATACTTAAACTTAACCTAAATATTAATTTCTTTTTATAACTGTTTTAAGTATAAAAAGAAAAGTTGATATTGCTGAGAAAGGGATATAGGTATAAAGAGGATAGGTAGTGTTAAATTTTGATAAATATTTGAATGCTAAGATATAAATTATCGTATTTGAAAAAACGTATTTGATAAGTTATGTCAGTTAAGGGTATTTAGGTGACTCCTTTAGGGATTTTAATGATTTTATAGGCATTTATATTGAACTTCGAGACTTGAAAATTTTATTGGGTGTTCATAAGTGTATACTTAATTATTTATATATGATAAAATTTCGTAAGTTTTATACGTTGAAATCAAATTGGAAATAATATAAGTGTCTATGCGTTTTGTATTTTTAATAAAAATATAAACATTTTAATCAATACATTATATTATCATTATCTGACTTCGCTCAAAAGTCAGAATCGTATTTCCAAATGTACCTAATGATTTATCATTGAATTCAAATTTTAATCAAAATTCAACACTATTTTCTTTAAACCTGTACCTGTATTGTTACAACAATATCTGCTCTTTATTTATTTTTTTTATAAATACTGGCAGAGACAGAGTAACTTTCATATCAATAATTTAAGCAGGAATTGTAATAATATCGTATGTTTGAAGTGGTAGCCAACTGGTAACTGATTAACTGTCTCTCAACAGTGACTAATGGAAAACATATATTTATTTAAATGATTACGTCCCTATTATGGCCTATACGGCTATACGTATTATTCAATTACGATTTTATAATATTTTCATTTATACATTATACTCATAAAGTCGTAACTATATAAATATATAATATTGAACATAGTGAACCACTGAATCATCAACGAAATATTTTTAACCCAAACATATGTAATCAATTTTATTGCTTGTTTACACATACAATAAATTGTTGTTTTTAATAATTGTAGATAAATGATTTTTTTCTTTACTATAACTATACTACCTACTATAACAATATAGACAACTTTAAAAACCTCCAAGAATCAAGAAGTTGCCTTATTTAAATCCAAATAGGGATACAATTTTTTAAGAATACCTTCAATATCTTAAATTAACATTTTAATTATATTTTTTTATTATTAAGTTACATATCACATTGCGTAATGAGTACCTACCATGGTAAAATGGTAAATGACTATAAAAATTTTGTAAATCAATTTTGGCTCCATATAGGTCACACAAATTGGACCACAGTTATATCCTACATAGGTATATAATAATAATATAATATTATGTTATATTTTTTTTAAAAAAAAATAGGAATTAGAAATTTATATTAATTAATCATCAATTTTAAATAGAAAAAAATATTTATATCATAATAATAATTTTTAAAAGAATATAAATAAAAAATGGTGAGCATGACGAGTAGGTACTTTTAAATTTTAACATTTTATTTCTGTATCTATTAAATGATTATTAATTATTAAAACAATGCATTTTTAATTAATAAATAATAACATTAAAAATAAAATGCGAAATTATTATAACTATTTAGTTATAATAATTTCGTATTATGTATTTTTTGTATTATGTTCAATAGGAAGTACCTACATTATTTTAAATATTCAATTGGCATTTACCGCTCGTTGTAATTTTCCCGGACGTATGAGATTATATTATTATTTATATAGACGCGTTCACACAGCGCTGCCCGCCTACTATGAAGACGCGCGCGCCAAACCACTGTGACCCGGATCAATACCATTTCGTATAATATATTATTATATTCTAAAACTTTTAATATAATATAGGTTATAACTTCTAACTTTTACGTTATAACTAAACATGCACGACACAATTGAAATATAAAATATTATTGTCGCATTACAATGTGTCCATCACTGTATTTATAATATCTAATATGTAATCTTTATTGATTTATTTTTATTTTATATTTGTTAGGGGGGAATCAAATATTTGCACGTCTCATGCGAATACGTACCTATATATAGTCACTGTAATATCATATTATAATGTAATATTTAAGTAAGTTCATTTCATATAGTCCTATATATTGTTACAAATTACAATAACATAATTATTGTTTTCAATAAATATCACGTTTGCCGGACGGTAACGTAAACCAAAATATATAAATCAAAATTAGTGAATTTATTATATATTAAAAAAAATAAATGTTTTAAACACTTTTTACAATAAAAATCGTAATGACCATGACAAAAATGAGGAACTTAAAAATAGATATTAAGCCGACCTTAATATTTCTGACCTGCGATATGGGAAAAACAGTAATTATAAACAAATCAATTAACGTCACGGTCGTGGCACGCCATTAAATAATAATAGCTACAAAAATATTTTTTTGGCTCCGGTCACCAAAAAAACATTTATATAAAAAAAAAAAAAAAAAAAAAAATGCTTTTTTTTTGGAAGGATTATCACAACGCTGCCACTGTTGTGTAGTTTCTACTGTTGCCGCTCAACGAGAAATAATTATTGTTGAAAACACACTACAGAGAACGGCCACTTCTTATTTGTAGTTCTATCAACGGTTTACTGTCCTACGCAACTTCAGATCTTGCAACTACTCTTTCTGCTTATCATCACATTCACAGTAAGTATAAAATAATAATCACTTCACGCCTACGCACGCCTAAAAAATGTATAAATAACAATCGATTTATTATGTGTATAATACAATCAATACTTTTGCTATACTCGTAATAATGTAATCGATTTTAATTAACTATATTTTATTTATTATTTTTCATAATATTACTGTATTATGCTTATGAGTTATGACATAATCGCATTTACGAGAATATAAGTAGTAATATATTATTATAATATTATATAAGTATACCTATACGAAAATACAGGTATTTTTAAGTTATAATAATATAAATATATAAATAATAATTAAAGAGTAATAAAATATAAAGAATAAATAATTAAAATAGGTTTTTAAAATTATATATTATGTTTCTACATTTTTGTTTGAATGTCATATTAAATGATAAATATAATTTTAAAAAATAGGTATCTAGGTAGTACATATTAATTTTATTCCATTTGGAAATTATTCGGTTTATTTAATGTACGATGATACTGTTTAATGGTTAAGTGTTAACTAAAAAGTCATAAAATCAGCTTTAAAATAAATAATATTTATTAACAGTATAATATGTGTTGTGTTATATCAATGTATCATACTATATTAACTCTATAAACTTACCCAGGCCTGGATTGAACCGGCGAGCTACCAAGAAAATCTTGGTGGGCCGCGGAAAATTTGGGGCAATAAAAAAAAATATGTAATATTATTTATTTTCTGATAAATTTATACTTGGTAATGTTTTCATACACCTAGTATGCAAAATGCAATTATGTGAAAAATTGCATTTGATCATGTTTACACTGATCGCGATGCATTGATTAATTTTGTAAATGTGCTATAAAAAAAATTGTTAAATGGGGAAATGGGCAGACTCTTTATTGATGGCCGATAGAAATTGAAAATCTCGGTGGGCCGAAACCAGAAAAGTCTCAATCCGGTGCTGAACTTAGCTACATATATTCTATTTAACTATTTTCTAATGTTATTTTTGTAATAATTACTTTTTCACGATAGTTTCTTATACAATACCTATGTCCTATTAATTATCAAGTGTAGTTTTATATTTTATTTATTGTCTTATTGATTTAATTTATGTTAGTCCTTGACTTTTGAGATTTAGGTAAAAAAATACAGTTGATCTATGTTCCTAAAAATATGTTTTAAAAATTCCTTAACAACCGTTAAAACTTAAAAACGTATAAAATATTTTGTGTATAAATACTTACTATAATATATTAAGTAATAATTTATTTTTCAATATAATATATTATGTATAAGTAGGTACTTACTTAATATGCATTTTCTTTGCATATTACCTTCCAATGTAAATAATTCGTCATAAATACAATCATATTGCGATGTTCTTGAATAATACTAAAATCAATAGTCCTAATAATTGCAGTAATTAATGAGCAGGCATATCACGATATTGAATCTAACATACCTATTAATAATTGATTAATGACGATTATAGTAAGCAAAATTATACAAAATAATAATTAAGATATGATTTTAAATGTCCTCAATAATAATTTTAATACCTACCTATCTATAAGATTTATCATATAAGTTTTGTATTTATATCATCCTATAAAATAAATTATTAATTTTGTTATTTTTCCTGATATCTACCTATTTATTATATATTTTTTGTAACTTTGCTAAACTTTAAAATTTGGCCTTTTATTTCAAAATATAAAAGATGCATGATACATCTTATATGTGATTGTTTTATATATATATATATATATAAATTCATTAAAAATTAAATAGTAATTTGAAATTATAATTTTCAATTGTACCAATATTAATGTTAATTATAATTAACATTGTATATTTGTAAAATATTATGTAGGTATATGTAGATACCTATAGTTAAAACTAAGAAGTATCATAGATTTTTACTCTAGAAGAAATAAATATTAGATCGAATTAAATATTAATAAACTAAATAGTTATACATTTTTAGTTTTAAAAATAAAAAATAACTATATACCTGTAAGTACCTAATATAGGTGTTTGAAAAATATTAAGAGTCTCTCATTTACAAACCGCCTCTAAATGTTTTTCTCAAATCTCATTGTATCTACTTTGAAGTAAATGTATAAGTTTCATAATAAAATTTGTAAATTATTAGGTACCTAACTCTTAATTTATCAATAGAACCAATTAAAATTTGAAGGCATTTTTTTTTTAATTTGCTATTTCGCTTTTACAAACTACTAGGTTAAGAGTAAGGACTTTTATATCCTAATACTACAAAATTATTTATACATAGGTATATAGTATATTTTATTATAAATTATAATTTCATGTATATTATAACATTGTTTCCCTTTATAGATTAAAGTTATAATACATTAGTACAAAAATGTCTGAAATCAATCTTCCAGCAGTTTGGATTCTTGGTAAGATAATAAATTGAATAATTAGATTGAATAGACACGGAATGTAATTAAACTGAATTAATTTAGGTGGTCCTGGCAGCGGTAAAGGTACTCTGTGTGATAAAATTGTGGCTAAATACGGATTTACTCACATTTCAACTGGAGATTTGCTAAGGGATGAAGTAAGCACTGGATCAGAACGTGGGCAAGAATTAGTAAAGATTATGAAAGAAGGAGCTCTTGTTCCTACAGTAAGCTTCTTGGAAAAATAGAAATACTTACATTTTTTGTATTAATTTACAAAATTTGTATTTTAGTCTATTGTAATGGAGTTACTCAATGAAAAGATAAAAAGTAAAGTAGCAACATCTAAAGGCTTTTTAATAGATGGTTATCCACGTGAGAAGAAACAAGGAGAAGAATTTGAAAAAGCGGTAAATTGTGTTTTATTTGATTTTCGATTATAAAATTTAATACAAGCTTATCTGTTTGTAATATACTATAGTATTATTTAAATTAAATAGTATAATTTAGAAATCATCAATCACAATTATTTTTTAATAAATTTCTAAAGTTGATTTTTTTAGTAAAATTGATAGAATGAGAAATGTTTATATAATATTATTATTACTATGTTGTTATTTTTTATTTATTTAAAAAAAAAACTTAATTCAAGTTTTATATGGTGTTCATATTATATAGAAGATCACGTCAATGTTAGGTGCTATATTTAATATCAAAATTGTTTATAATTATAATTATACATAATATTAATTATTTACCATATACTTAATAATTTCTTAAGTCCTTCATTCTCAAATTCTCAATTTGATAATTGAATATAAATACATTAATTTTTTCATTGTCTATTTATTTACATATCATATTATTTATTTATTTTATTTATTTATATATTTTTTATTATTAAATATCTACTTATATAGGTATTTATAATTTTTAAATTATTTGTAAAACATTAATATAAGTTTACTTATAAAACCGTAGGTAACATAACATTACTGAACTTATTAAATATTAAAATTTTTTTTTAGATAAAACCAGTAGACATGGTGTTGTATTTGGAGTCTAAAGATGAAACAATGGTCCAGAGATTGCTGAAACGAGCAGAAACCAGTGGTCGATCAGATGATAATTTAGAAACAATTAAAAAACGATTACACACTTTCCATGTTAATAATGATCCAATAATTGAAGCATATAAGTCCAAGGTGGTGATCATATCAGCTGAACAGAGTGCTGAGTTAGTTTTTGCTGAAGCAGAAAAACAATTAGATACCTTAGTCACTACCGCTTGAATTTAAAATAAAAAATAGATATCAGTTATATAATAAAAATAATAAATACATAGGGTTAATGTTAAATATCTGCTCAATATTAAATTAAAAGAATATAAGTATTTCTGCTTTTATATACCTACCTATCACAGTAACAATATATCCAAATACAATATAAGTTAAAAAAAAAAAATCTAATAAGAAAATTGTGCCTTGGCTTCTGTAATGGAAAATAGAATATAGATTGATAATTAATATTTGTTCATTGTTTATTAAAATAATTATTTTTGATTTATATTAGACATATTATTTGATTAAACAATATAAATAATTAATATTTCATTAAGAATTTATATGCTTTAAATAATAATTATATAGAAATAATAGCAGTATAAATTTTTATTTTTATTGATCTAGAAAAGTTTAAATTAAAAACAATTCAGAATTTAGTTTTATATAAAAATATTAGTATAACTAATTGGTAGATAAAGCATACAATATAAGATACAATGTAAAATGTAATGATAGGTCTAAATCTGATCTATAATAATTGTTGAAATATATTTTATTCTTATTGTTGTCTAAATGTTTTATTATATTCTATATATTTAAAGTATTACATATAAGTATTATATATACGAGTATAATATAGTAATATTGTTACATTAGAATATAATGTAATAAAATAATATACCTATCATGTTGTCATGTTCACATACAAAATGTAAAATTCCAAGTTGTGTTAATAGCTAATATACACTTTCCAAATTACTAAAGATTTGATAGTTTTCATAGTGAATTGAAAATGAGTATGGGTAGATTTTATATTTATATGATCTTTAAGATTTCTTGTAATTTAAATTAGCATAGATGAAATAAAATAGTCAGACCAATAGGGAATTAATAACAGCCCACTGACCATTATTAATAGCAACAAATATGCTGTACAAATATATAGTTTTAATATTTCTTGCAATTAAAAATTATATTTAAATTATTATTGTTGTTTGTTAACCATGAGAATTACTACAAGTAATTTTTAATTCAATTAATATTTTGAAACTAATACAGGTATATAAATATTTTAGTAATATAATTAATTAATATAATCTTAATAGTTATAGTGGTTTATACATTCAAAAATTGGGTACCTAGGTACATTGTTGTATTGTGTATTTATTATTTACTATTTATTCAGTTTATTGTTATCAACACCATTGGTCGTCTCTAAGTCACAGTAAAAATATAATATGATCATAATAATTATGCACACGACCCAATTTAAAAATTATTTAAAATAAAAAAAAAATCACATTTTTTAAAATGAATAAACAATTTAAATATTTAAAAAAAAATAAGTATCTGCCATTTGTAATTGAGAACAGATATTATTATATTTAAATCGTGTCCACAACTAAAATGTCGGTAAAACTGGCGTCAGTGGTTAACGTTGAAAAACGTACAAGTTTATTATCTATATCTGTGTATTGATATCAATAGCACAGATAACATGAAACATGTAATCAAATGTCAAATGTTATTTGTGTCAATAGCGTTTACCGCCGGTTCTTGAATACTGTTTGTAATGCCTTTGTGCAATAGTTTTTTGTTTTTTTGTTTATGATAAGAACAATTTCTTTAACCGTGGTAGATTTATATTTTATGCTGCATTTCTTGTGCATGATATTGTGTATTGGTATTGGATTTCGTATATTCTGGTACTATATTTTGTTTACGGTTCTTTTTATTCTTCTCTTTTCTATGGTTTACGGTATGGCGGCAAAGGTATTACATCTATGGCAAGATGTCTTAAACTTATAAACGTATTTTACTTCAATCGTTGTTTTAGTTATTGTGTTTTTGAAAAACAAAACATGACCGTTAACTGTTGTTAACTAATGACTTGCTGTTTTACTTGTTTATTGAACATTGTCTTTTGGTTTGTGTCGTTTTTCATCGTTTTTACCTTTTGTTAATCGTAAAATTGAGGTTTTGGATTTTTCGAGTATTGCTTTAGTATGAAATTATAAATATTATATAATTTAATTCGAAATCTACAATAATTAAAGTATTTAACTACTTTAGTTGTTGGTTGGTTCAATTACTTACCTAAATTGTTTATTAATTCAAACCATTCATAATTACTTAAATCAGTAAAATCATGAACAAGTTTAATATATTAAATTATTTGGAGAAAAGGCAACTTGGATATAATGCTGGTAAACTACATTTTTAATATATTTATTGTTTAAAGTATAACTAATTTTATTAGTTAACTTAAGTTTTTATTAAATTTTTAGTTTTGTGATTATTATGTAAATTTAATAATGTTACTATACCTATTATATTAATATATGTATTATAATTTTTTTATTTTTATAATTAATATTTACAAAGTTCATTGGATAACTTTTATAAATTGGATAAAATGTTAAATAATTCTTATAGCTTTTTACTATTTTTATCGAATGTTATTTTATGTTTTAATTGTTTGTTAGTACTAAATTAAAAGTTTACCAGGAAAGAATTTAATAATTTTTTGAGAAATTAATATTTATTATTCATATTTAGTTTTTATTTTATAGGTCCTAAAAGAGATGTTTATGACATGTATATTGAAAAATTACGTTATATACCTGTTGAAAATATTTATACACGCACTGCAGATTCTGAGATTGGAAATACTTTCGCTTGTAAGTTCAGTAGAAATAAATCCAATTTACATGTGGTTGGATGTGCATCTGAATATGGAAAAATGGTTATTCAAAATACGCATAGCAATGTATATAATTATTTGAAACCGAAATATGAATCTAGTAAGTAGAGTATTTAACTAGTTACTGAAAACTAATTAGTATTTGAAAAGGTTTTTATATCCCTTTATATTTTGTTCTTGGATTAGATTATGTAAAATTATATTGTTACTTAGGTTGCAATCCATTAAATAATTCTGAAATGTGAAATTCAATTAGACGGAAATTAATATAGTTTATAAAAATGGACAAATTTACTTTTAAGACTTAGGTATTATTAAAAATATATACTTATAGTTATGTTTCAAATATTTGGTACTAGTTAAAGTTGATGTCATAAAATATTTAAACTAATATAGAAAGAAAATTAAAATATTTATTAAAAATCATAAATAATAATAATACACTTAAATAATTATTTTACATGAGGAAAATAATTTAAATTTATAATTGTAATTATGTTTATTTTAAAATTAGTTTCTCTTCACGAAAATGCTATCTTCAACTTTGCATGGGCTGAACCACAAATGAAGTTAGTTACTGCTTGTGGTGATCAATCTTCAAAATTATGTTCATTACGTCCATCAGGAACACTTGATCAAGAGAGACAGTTTATGTGTAATTCATCAGTTAGATCTGTAATGTTTTGTCCTGGATCTTCTGGTATTTAATTATAAAATCATTTTTTATTTTATAACATTAAAGTCAATTATATTAATTCATGTATATTGTGTAGATATATTTTGTGGCGGTTGTCAAGATAGTACTATAAAAGTTTGGGATGCTCGTATAAATAATGAAAATAGTGTTGTAAATTTTGAAACTAATATACCTAATGCACATGGTAAATATAACATAATTTTAAGTTTCAATTTTCATCCATTTTTTTGAAACAAACTAATTTTAAAATATTAAAAAAAATTCTAAATAATATGTAATATAAATAATTTAACTGTGTTTTGTCGTTTTTGATCATTATATGAAAATATAAAACTTAAAATTTTTATAATGAAAATAGTTTATAAGGGAAAGAGCCATGAACATACATTCTTAAGAAATCAAATTGTCAGACAATATATAATAACATTATCCATGACACTTGTTAATACTAATACTTATTTAATGATGTATTATATTAAGGGGTCCGGTGCCAATGCGGATTTTATATACAAAATATATATAAAAACATACCTTTTAAAAAAACTATCACGCCTTACAAAATGGTTAGATTTTGATTTTTGTTTGTTTTTTTTTTATTTAAAAGAGAAAGACTTCATATAGGGCGGATTAAAGTCAGATTTAAAAAATTAAATCACAATAGGAGTAATAAACATTAATTATTTAAAGTTTTGGGATTTTTTAATGTATAATTTTAACTGATTTTAACCTTGTTAAAAAAAAAAAATCAGAATTCAATCTGCCCTGTAATAGGTCTTTCTCTTTTAAATAAAAAATATAAATATAACCATTTTATAAAGTGCGAGAGTTTTTCCTGTAAGGTATGTTTTTGTATATAACACCAGGCCTCTTAAAAATATTAATAAAATAAAGTTTAGAAAAATTAATAACTTTAATAGAAATTTTTATATTTAAATAATGTTTCTAATGTTATACAAGTGAACTTCGTATCTATTTTGTATGAAAAAGTATAAGGTTAGGTTGACCTTAGAATAATTTATTGGTTAAAAAAGCTGAAGGGTTCTTTCCGGTGTAAAGTGAATTTTTTGTTTATAATATAGTGTGTGGTGTTTTTGTAATGGTAGGAAAAAGTATATTATATATAATAATTATTTTAAAATAAAGTGATCAAAGTTTAAATTTTATGTTATCAAATAAAAAACTTTATTACATAATAATACAGTTTATAATACATACTAAATAGTAAATAATAAATTTCCATACTGTAGATTAAATATTGCTTATATTAATAAAAAAGAAAAATGTTGATTATAATTTTTAACAATAATTATTAAATTAGTAGTTAGTGTAATATATTTTAAGTAATTAGAAATAAATATTATTTATAATTAATTTATTGGAAATATATAATTCCTCATGTTAGGTCATTTAGAATTTAGAAGATTAAGAATTTTTGGAATATCGTCTGTGATTTATAAAAATGAACAAGTACTCATATCTAGTTCTACTATGGATCCGTTAGTATATTTTAAAATATATATAAATTTATTAAAGTTATTGTTAAATATATAAATATATATATATTTATATTTTTAGAGCAATCAAAATGTGGGATTTACGAAAGAGTTATCGTCAAGTAGGTGGAATGAGAGAGCCATTGCCACTTATGAAATTTGTACATGAAAGTAAATCTGTGATGTATTCTGGTTATAATGATATGATTATAAATCCTCAACATACTATGTTATATGCTAGTGGAATAAATAGTATTATTTATTGTTATTCATTGGAGATGTTGGAAAGAAGTAATTATATTACAATTTAATTAATAATAATAATAATATATTAAATACTTATTTTAAAATGTTTATTGTTATTATACAAATGTAATCTTTATATTTTTAGATCCGATAGCTCAATATACTGGCTATACCCACGAAACTAATTATTCAAAAATTAGTATAACTAACGATGGCCATTATTTATTTAGTGGTTGTTTGAATAATGGGGCGGTTATATGGAAGACCGGGCAGCCTTATATAAATGAACCTATAATTAAATTATATCAGGAAACTAACTCTCCTCAAATGGAAGAATTGAGAAAGATAGAACATGCTACTTCTGATTGGTGTGCTGATACATCATCTCTAAAAGTTAGTTATTTTGATTATTGTTATTATTATAATATGTTAAAAATAAAAATGAATTTAGCTTGCTACAAGTGGAGATTGTATGCCAACAATTTGGACAATGACACCTGACGATGCTATAGATGACTATCCTATCCTTAAATTGATGAAAACAGAAAATTATCGGTTTAAATTGAGAAAAGAAGAACATTATGTACCCATTCGTGTAAATTCTGAATTAAAAGAAAAATTAATGGAAGAATCAGGTTAGTTATTGATTAAAATAACAATATATTATTCTTATTTCATAATAATTTTTAAAAGAAATTGTAGAGTAATTATTATCTTTATTCAAATTTTAGAAATAAGTATGGAAATTTGGGATTTAGAAAATACAAACTCAGAAATAAAGAATGTTGAAGTGAAGAATGTTGAAGTGAAGAATGTTGAAATAAAAAATGTTGAAAAACCAAAGCAACCAACAAAAATAACATTATCTGTAACAAATGATAAATCTCCAGCAGTGACAGTGCAAGCAAGTAGAAAGCGTAAAAGATGTACATCTCAAAATTATATTGATCAATATTTTAAGCCAAAGAAGAAAGAAGAGAACTTAAATACTGATCTTGAAAACGGCTCTAAGAATAATCCATTGTAATAATTTCACGTATCTGTAATATAGACTGATTATTATTATTTATAAAATTATAACAATATAATTTATATATAATAATTAATAGTATATTAATGATAAGTTACTATTATTTTTTTAACAGTAAAATGTAAATATTGATCCCATTTTTTTTTAATATTATCCTTTAAATAAAATATTACTTCCTAATTTATATCTGATTTAATTTGTTAGTAAAATTATGAGTTTTTATTAACTTAACATAAAATATTTTAATTTTAAGAAATACCTGTAATATCAGCAATTTAATAATTCATTTATTGTTCAAATAAAGTTATTTATGAATACTGTGTTATACTATAACTAAAAAAAGTATACTTACTCGTATATTTAAAAGTATTGTATAATTTTAGGAAAATATTTAAAAAAAATCTTAGTAGATTTTTTCTTATGAATGCAAATCAATATTTGGAAATAATATCTTGGAACTAATTGTCTTAACTTTTAAGAATGTGTGAGCTTATATCTGGTAGATTAGTGGTTAATAGAAGAGAGAAAATTAATACTCTTGAATTTTTTTTACTGGGCATTTATATTTCACGTTTCGCGAGTGCCGAGTATTATTAGTGAGTGTTGATTGTTGATTAATATAATAATGATGTATCTTATCCTTATGTTATGAAAATAAAATATCAATAATCCTACCGATTGGTAATTAAATGACTAAAAAATAATGAAATGCTGTTTGACTACCTTACCAACGGTTAATTGCGTAACAATCACGAATGTCGAAATTATAATATTAATATAATATAATATTGAATAGGTATGAGCAGATAAAAAATATAAGTCGAGACATACGAAAAATCGCTTGTGGTCGTCAGCGTCGTATCGACGGTTTTATTTCGGATTCCGAATAACAGAGGTCGCCACAGATATGTTTTGGAATATATTGTAATAATATTTTTTAACACAATACGACATATCTGGCCTTCGTTGTTCGCCGCCCGTCACCAAAGACCGAACCAACCACAGAGTACTGTGTGGCCACTACCAAATTTCCTTCTAGTTTTGACGTTTTGCTGTGGCTGTGAGTGACAAATTTTCACCTATCGTTTTTTATTGTACTGTCTCTCCTCTGAGCGTTGTTTGATAAATATAATACATAATATTTTGTACGCCGTACACTCGAACACAAGCACACAATACACGTACAGTTATACCACATATATAGATATATATAAGTATATATAATATGTACTTGTAAACACACACGCACACACAAGAGACAAGACACGACCGTTCTTCTCTGACTGTGATGCAGTGACGCTCTTCTGTGTATAGTTATAGTGTATACGTACATTCATTATTTTTGTTTTGAATTCCGTCTTCGAGTTTAATAATTTTAAATTTATTTGGTTTTTACGAGTTTTATTTGTCCATCCGTCGTGCGTCCATTCTTTGTCGTTCGCAGAAGTTTCAGTTCAATGTTTATTATTTGGCTCGTATAGGTAATTGTCCGAAGTACCTTACGTGTTCGTCCGCAGATGGACCATATTTATCTAGCTGTACGGAACTATGTTAGCTCAATCCAACCAGAAGACTACGACGGTGAGCTGAAGTTGTTTCAAATTTAAACAACAATTATCTAAGTAACGTATATAGCGTCGGTCCAATATGGACCTTGCAGCCTCCTCATTCTTATTTGCATATCCATTTGATTTTTTTTATTATTATTTTATATCAAATCTAAATCTTAAAGTTTTTAAAAAAGCCGAAACGCTCATTTTCAAGATAGCTAGCTGTCAGTGAGTTTGCCTCATATGCTTTTTAGATTCCGTTGAAACACGGTGCCATCACAATAATATACTAATATTATGAATTGTCTCAATCAATCTCTGTTTAGTTTATGGTTAACACAAGTAAATAATAAACTTGTGTACTTACCTTAATTTATTTATTTATGCTTAATTAATGACTTATTATTATTATCTTAATTACCTATTGTGAATAAATTTTGTGCTAACTGTGGTTTTATTTGTATACCTATAAATTATAATTATGTTTTGATGTAAGTAGGTAATCTATTAAATTTATGAAAATTACATCAATAATGTGGACAGGTCTCTTGTTAGTCGATTTAATATTGAAATTAATATAGGTACAATAATTTAGTTTGTATTGATATACCTAGGTAGGTATATTTTAATAGATTGTTCAAAATGTATGAAATTACAAAACAATTAATATATATATATATATATATATATATATATATATAGAACTTTTATCTAACAAATAATAAGGTTTTTCAGTACCTAATCAAGTTTGATTTTCTTAATATTATACATTATTACTTATTTACATTAATAAATATATTAATATTATATAACATGAAAACTGTGTTAATTAAACATTTTAGAAAGTTATAAAAACATTCATAAAATAATATATAGTTCATAATTCGATAAAAATGTATATTATTTAGTAATCATTATCTAAACATAGTTTGATGTATATTTATTTTATTGTTAGAAATTCATTTATATATAAAATATTTTTTAATTGATATTGGCCGGATTGCACTTCATAATTACAAATTGAATGGATTTTTTAAATTTAGTTTGTATAAATTATGTATTGCACAAACTAAGTTTTATATTTTAATCTATGCGATAATGTAAACTATTGTCATTATATTGTATTAAGGTTCATCAGATTTTTATATGTAAGATAATTTGTGTTAGGTCCACAAATATTGGAACTGAATACAATGCATTTTTAAAAGTTTCAATAATTATAATTATATTTCATTTAAATGTAATATTTTAAGATAATTTTAAATATTTTGCATTTTTCTTCATGTTATTTAAGATGTATCATTTTTATGCCTGTATATGGATTTGGTCATTTAAATAATATCTAGATTTATAAAATCAGCTTCTATTAAATTTAAGTATATGTCCATAATATTACCTAACATTTGAGAAGGATTTAAATGGATTCTTTGTCATATTTGTGAAAAATTCTAGTCGTACCCAATAATTATTAGGTTTAAGTAATATAAAATATTATACATTATAAATGTATACAAATACTAAAAAAATGTATGTATAATATATTTATAAATCTTTTATGTACCTTTATTTATACATTTATTTCTAAATATTATATAAGTTGCCTAAATATATTTAACTAATTATTACAATTTTTAACTGTCATTAGTATGTCTGTAATTAATAAATTATTTAAATAAATTAAAGTACCTACTTTTTATAACTAAGTAATTTTTTTATTCATATACTATTTATTAAACGTAACAACAAATATATTATAATCTGTAAGAAGATACCTACAACAAAAATAATTTTGGAACCTAGCCAATATTTCAGTCTAAATTCTTATAGCCTTAAATATATCGACATTGGTTTGTCGTGTGATTTACTGGAAAGTTTACGGTCAAACATATTATCTACCAAATTTAATACATTTACTAAAATATAAAAATAGTCCAATTTTTAATGATAATTAAAAAAAAACTATACCTACTTAATAAACAATATTATATAAATTGTAATTTCTATTCATTAAAGATTACCTACTTTTAGTTTATATATTTGTTAAAATTGAAGAAATATTTAATAAAAAATGATTTTTATGAAACTATTGTTAATTAAAATATTTTTTTACTATATTTTAAGAAGTTTATGAATAAATAAATTTGTTAATTGACTGATACTAGATCTCTATCAAATGCTAAGGTAACATCTCTGGTGTCATACAATACAGTTGCGAGTATACAGATTGATTCTTATATTTGTTAACATTTCTGTTAAACAACTCTTTTAATTTTTATAATTTTGTAGAATAATTCTGTATAGGTATATTATACAACACCATCTGTTTATATATGTTGAGTATTTTATAAATTATATTTATTAATTATTGTATTATAAATGTTAAAATGAATATAGCTATCACCCGGTATACCATTTAGCGATCCAATGTCAATATATCTTATTATAGACCAATCAATGATTATACTAAATTAGTTAAAAATAGAAGTAACTGTAGGTGATAATTTTTAATTACTACAACAAGTATGACCTTTTAGATAATTACCAATCTACAATCATTATTTAATTATATATAAATACTAATAATAGGTAATTTGTATACAATTATATTAAAATAAATACCTAATACTGATTATATAAATATCTTAAAATAAGAATGAAAAATATATAGGTATTAAGTGCTCAATTAAATAATAAATTATTAATATAAGTTTTATCAATAAAAATAATGAATTAAAATATATATATCAACTTTCTTTTCTTATTAAATTTTAGGGGAAACAAGATTTTAATATAATAATGATAATTAATATATAATGGATAATCAAAGTTTAACAACTGGTGGGCGTCGAAGACTTCCTACTACACATTACGCTGAAGATCAAGCATTTGACCAGATAGCAAAAGAAGTAAGTAACATAATTAAATTATATTATTTCCTTTTTATATACCTACCAATAGACTATAATCACCTATAGTCTTGTTAGTACCTATAGTTTTTAAAAATTATATATTACCTACATTTTTATAAACACATACAATCAAACCTCGATTCAATTATTTATCCTTTGGGTTTAAATTCTCCTTTTCTCAGAAAAAAAAAGTTCACTGTTCAGCTCTTCAAAAATATTAAAATCCTATATAATGTATAAACATATTTGATTAAATATTGTAACCTTAGTTAAGTTTAGTAATTAATCAAATGAAAATTTTCAAATGTTATATTTTTAATTTGTATAATATTTTAATTAGGTATTTTGAAAATATTTAAATTTAACATTTTAATTAGTTTTATTAATTAATTATGTTGAAATGTGTTTATTTTATAAAAATGTAATTTATATTTTATAAAATTTGCTATTTTAAGTCTTGTATGATATATAAGTACCTATGTAATTTGAAATTTGAAATACTACCTACTAATATTATAATATAGGTAGATTTTATTTTATAAATTTCCTTAATTTCTTTTTTTTTAAATTAAAAACTTTAAATTATTTTATAATTCAAATCATCTAATACAGCAAAATCAAAATATTATGGTACAAAATAAAAAATAATTTGAAAACATTTGTGAATTTTTCAGTTCCCTATACAATTTTTTACACGAAATCATCTTAAATAATATTTTTTGGAAATACAGGTTATATTATTATCGCGCAGAATGTTCGGAAGAGACCAATGGTCTAGTTCGATGCCTATTTGGCAGAATTTATATTTGGTACCCATAGGTTTCTGCCATATCTGATTTGGGGGATGATAGTAGTCATAAAATATAGGTAAAAGTATATTACAATAGTTCTATACGGGATATATACAACATAATGTAATCTTAATACTATGTAATTATTATTATTATTATTATTATTATTATTATTATTATTATTATTATTATTATATAATATAATAAAAAATAATAATATAATATAATATATAATGAAAATAAAATATACGACATAATGTAATCTTAATACTATGTAATTATTATTATTATTATTATTATTATTATTATTATTATTATTATAATAATTTAATATAATATAATATATAATGAAAATAAAATCTAATGCCAATTAATTTTTCTTTTATATCTTGATATTTAGATATCTATATTATTTTATTTTATTCTTTTAAAATATAGATAAAAAATATTTTAATTTACTTGTATTTAAATTTATATCTAATATTATTCATGTTTAATAATAATTATATAATATCATACCTTCGTGATGTTTGATGTTATGTTTAGTTATGCATAAGTATTAAGTACGTCAAAATTGCTTAGTGACACCTATAATAAAATAACTTTACTGGTACTAACCGGTTTCTAGAGTTCGCTGTTGGTATACTCATTACGTCTTTGTCTGATAATAATCTTTATTGTATAGTAATGCTTTAATTCATTTTTTATTGCACATACCTATAATAGGTGCATTATGTATTTTATTGACAGATGCGTGCGGTCCGTGTATGTGTTATGTTATGCTATGTTTAGTTCGCGTTATTATTTATTTTAGGTGCGTTATAAAGAGTTAAATTAATTTTTTTTTTTTTTGTCATATTTATGAATTTATGATTTTTATATTATATTGTAATATAATATAATAATTATAATATTTAAGATATTATATTATATATTATAATATCGTACATTATTCCGAGTCTATCATAGATTCATAGGTATATAAAATTATGTATTGTTTATGTAGTACCGCTATAGATTATTTTATTTTATTTTTAATACAGAACGGGCCTAAACCATAGCCCAAGTACAAATAATTAAAGATACTACAATATAATATACATGAATAGTATAATTAATTAAATTTCGAATTTTTTTTTATTATTTTAACTTATAAATTTATAAATTATAATAATATTAAAAAAAAAATTATTCTTTATTAAAATAAAGAATATTAAATTAAATTTCATACATTTGTTAATATTTAAATTTTAAGCGAAACGTAAAAATCTATTGGTTTTACAATGATGTGTCTTTTTTTTATGCACTGATTTTCACGAATAACATATACGTTTCCGGTTGGAAAATGAATGTAGTTGGTACTTTATTTAGGTCATTATTTGAATTTATCAAAATTGACCCTATGCATAGAAAAAACGGCATTTTTTCACGAAACCTGAAATTTCGACAAATTCAATTACAATATTTCATGATTACTCAGATAATTTTAAACTTACAGACTTTAAAATTGTATAGGGTGTTCATATAGATACTATATGAATATATATATATATATATATATATATGTGATAAAATTTTTTGAACCGTTACGTTAATTTTTCTACAAAATATAGAACTTTGAATATTTCGTAAAATTCTCGTTTTTATCTATATAAAGTTTGATAAAATTGGCAGTTTTAGATTTTAAGATCTGAAAATTTTACTGAAGTATACTCACTTATTACTTAACATGATATCAGAATATTAGAAAAATCCCAAGTCTCAATTTTTTTTTTTTGTAGTTTTAAGTTTAAATTTTAGTAAAATCGATATTTAAAATATTTATATGGATTCTTCTTATTATATTTCAATATTTAACAATGTCAAATAAAATGGACAAACAATTTTGAAAATTTTATTGAACAATACAAAGATATTATATTTTATATAATACATTATATTTTATTGTATATTATTCATAGTAAGATTCGAAATAAAATTTCATTATTGCATACGTTTTTAATAATCTACTCTAGCAGAAATTTTACAAAAAATTTTTATTATTTAAATAATATATATTTTTCAATATTCTCGCATTTCGTATTTTTCGACATAGGTATATATTACTATTACTGTTATTTCCACTATCCTATTATGTTAATATTTTTATTTTATTTGTCCTATCATAATTTTTATATTTAGATATTGATACAATAAAACTAATTATTATTTTTAACATACTTTTAACTAGATTTTATCCTTGTTGAAGGTTAAATAGAAACTATCTTTTTAAAAAAAACATGGATAAGTACTTTGTTATCTATTTTGTATTATTATATTATTCTGTGTAGATAAAAGATAAAATTCTTAAGTGCATTGATCATTAGTCATAGGACTCGTATTGAAATTCAATGTATAATAAAATTTATATTCTATATTACTTATTTAATGATTAAAATATTTTTTAATAATTTATATATTACTAGATAAATACGTATCCAATAAAGTAATAATGATCTAATCCTATAGGAATATTTTTTGTATTGTAGAATAGAAAAAGCCATTAAAATTCATTGTATGCATTATGATTAGTTGCTTAGGTAGGTACATTTATTTTTATTATGATGTTTCTAAGCGAAATGTAAAAATTATAAATATATTAGTAATATGTTTCATAATTTATGGTGACTATGGTATTATATTATGTTTAAATAATATTATTCAGTATTTTTATACTTTTAAATAAATTTTGAAAAGTAATAAATATATAATCAAGCAATTAATTTAAATGTATTTTTAATGAGACGTTTCTTTTTGTATTATAAACATTTAATTGTAATTACATAAAATATAATATTCATTTTCTTATTTATGACTTGAGTTTGTATTATTAATAAGGTAACTAAAATTATTAATTTATAATACAAGATATAACTCAAAATAATCAACAACACTAAATTTTTTAATTTTGTTTTAAATATTTCCAATACTAAAAATTAAAATTAATTAATTAATAACATTAATATTGTAATTATTTTCTTTTGCTTCAAATTATCACGATTAGGTTGTGTAATAAACTTATTAAAAATTAAAAACTGTTCAAATATCATAAAATATATAATAGGATGATATACCATATACATCATTCGTCGTAACAAAAAACAAACTGCGGTCTTCAAATAATTTCAATGAAATATTATTTATTAAATATACAATGTGTTTCACTTAAATGGTACCACAAAATATTTCAGTCAGATTTATCTTGATTGAAATTTTCAGGATGATGTAAATTTCATACAACAAATTGATAAAGTGCCCAAAGTGTATATAAGTATTAAATTAATGTAGTAGGTATCTAATCTGTATTTTTAAATTTTGTTTTAATAAATAGATACAAGGAGCTGCTTTTATTACATACACCAAAAAGTATGGTTTTTAGTTAAATAATTTTAAGTTTAAATAAAATGTATTTTGTTATATTTTATAAAACTATAGATGAAAATTGATATTTGACCCAATAAATTATATCAACAAACATTCTAAACCAAAATTTAAGCTTTGATAATTTAAAAGTATTTGAAAATAGAAATTCCCATAACAAATGATTTAAAACATTGAAAATATTTTTTATTATTTAAAATTAAGTTTTTTTTAAGTAAATCAATTTACACCATAATAAATCAATTTACGATCAGTTGCTTCAAAGAATAGTTCTATTTAGATAATTTTGTGAAAATATCTTGTACCTAACTATTTATAAAAAAATATATATAAAAATAAGTTTTTTTTAAATACACATACGATAAAAAAAAAAATTTGAAATTTGAAAATCATTGGCCCAGAGATCAGAATATAAGGACTTTCCTAATTAATGCTGGAAATAACATTGATTATTCGATTGAAATATTTAGTGTTATGATTTAAGAGAAACAGTATTTTTACTAAATAGTAAATACCCATCAATGAACCATAGTTAATACTAATTGTAAATCAACATTTAAGAATTTTCGTCATTGTATTATAATATTTATATTCTCTAGATATTAATATAAATTTACATAAGTGAACATATTATTATTTAAATTTATTCAAATTAAAGTTATTAAGTCATCTTAATTGATACTAGATAATAATAGAATATATTCTCGTCATATGTCTATTGATATAATTATATTATGAATCCAATATGCGAGTCAATTAATGAGAGTTGTACAGAATGCAACGTCGGTCATACAAATATTCCTTATTCTTCGTCAGAAGATGATGAATGTTACTGTAAATATTCTAATGTAGATATCGATGAACTATCAGATAGTAATTTAAATGATCATCATCAACCAATTCACCATAGAGTACGAAGTAATGGTTCTAGTTATAACTGTTATTCTAGTGGTGAATCTTTGGTTAGTGATTTTGAATCTGATGGGATTGTAACATTTTTGGACAAGAGTAATACTAAAGTACGTATAGTTACAATAAACTTATTGTTAATTTAAACAAAAATGTGTAATTTAAGATAATAATTACTACATAGACTATTACCATAAGAATTATTTGATTGTGGGATAATTCATAATTGTTGAATTTCCTTTTAGGTTATATACAGTTGCGCAATTAGAGTCTAAATTTTAGAAGGTATAAATATTGATATACCTATACCTATTACGATACATTAATCATGATACATAGCATATTCTTAAAAATGATGGGGCTATGTTTGAAATTGGAGGCTAAGCCCTTTAGTTGCGCCACTGGTTATATATATATTAGAAATAACTGAATAAGACATTTATAATTTAAATATGAATGTTCACAAACAATTAATTTTTTTCAGGCTGAAGCTAGATTAATCGCTAGACGTCAAGCTCGAGTTGAAGCAAGAGAAATTCGCATGCGAGAAATTGAACGTCAACAAAAAAAAACTGAAGAAAATGCAGACAAAACCTTTGATATGCTTGTAGCAGGCAAGTGAAATAATTTTTATATTCATAAAATACCTATGTTCAACATAGGAATTTAAAAAAAAATTGTATTATTAATTATATAGATAATAATATAAATATTATATAAATTAATATCAATACATATTTGTAAAATTACTAATTGCATAATGTTTGTTTTATAACAAAGATTACTTCAAATTCGTTACCTACATGGTTATAACTTATAAGCAAAACAATAAAACATATATATAAGGTTAGGTTAGGTTGGTACTTATTTATATAGGTCATTTTTCGAATTTCTCAAAATTGACCCTATGCGATAGAAAAAACGACGAAAAAATGACAAAAAAACGGCATTTTTCACGAAAACTGAAATTTTGACGAATTCTATTTCAATATTTCACGATAAATCAAGCAATTTAGTTAGACACATGAAAATTTTATTGGATATTCACATATGTATTATATATATGTGAAAAAATTTTGGAACCGTTACGTTAATTTTTCTACAATATTTCGTAAAAATCTGGTTCTTATGTATATAATGTTTGATAAAATTAGCAATTTTTGGCATTAAGGTCTGAAAATTTTATTAAGTATGTCTACATATTACTTAACATCATATCAAAATATTAGAAAAATCCCTAGTCTCAATTTTTTTATAGCTGTTTAAAGTTGATATTTTTAGTTCAAACGATAATCTTAGAATCCATACGAATATACTTTTTATTAGTTCTCAATACTTTTACAATAAAAATTAATAGAAAAGTCAAAAAATTTGGAAAATTTTATTGAAGCATACTGACATATCTTATTTATGAAGCTTAAATATATTTTACTTAACTCAGTCTCAATTAATTGTGAATTATTACATATACATTTTTTTTGTAGCTGTTTAAAGTATAAAAAAATCAAGGGAAGGGTTACTGGTATGGAAAGGATACAGGTGTAAAGAGGATAGTGTTGAATTTTGATTACAATTTGAATGCAATGATAAATCATTATATTCAAATAACGATTCTGAGCGAAGTATTGTCAAATTTGGGTATTTAGGTGACTCATTTAGGGGTTTATTATTTATTTGTATTTTTGATGTTAATTCAACATTTGTTTTTGTTTTAATTTGTAATTCATTTAATTTTCGTTCAATGTAAATGAAACATGGTCTATGTTTTTATGTAGAGAACTAGAGACCATACAAAATAAGTTAGGTATTATTTATAAATTTATATTTTTTTCTTATATTCAATAAAAAATACAATTTCTTTTAAAAGCCAAACTATTATACTAAAATGCACATGTATAAAATCATAGGTCGCTATTGCGCCATGTGATCTGTGATATGATGCTTTTTCTCTTGGATTCTGGTTTTGATAATAATTGATGTAAACAAATTCCAATACTACCATTATATTACCTAATAAATTATCTATTAATTATGCCAACGTGATTTTTTATGGATAATAAATTTCTAATTTTTTTAAAGAAGTACAATTGAAATGTGTTTTCTAATGAAGTGAGCATATTTGTTTAATATTATCAACACTAAATAGTAATAACGTAATAATATAAATTTGAATACTACATTAAGGATGTTCAAAATATCAATAATTTTTTTAAATTATTAGATATAATATAGCCTATAAGTGTGTTATATAAACATTAAATAAATGTAAAATAATAAATATAAA
Source organism: Tetraneura akinire (assembly GCA_021307375.1). Taxonomy (NCBI): domain Eukaryota; kingdom Metazoa; phylum Arthropoda; class Insecta; order Hemiptera; family Aphididae; genus Tetraneura; species Tetraneura akinire. Next base: position 4,823,310 of record JAIUCT010000015.1, read on the forward strand.
AAATGAGCTGTTACTCCTGCCGCACAGGATACAGGTGTGCGAATCATAGCGTTTAATTTTAATTAGAATTTGAATGCAATGATAAACCATTGCATTCGAAAAAACGATTCTGAGTGAAGTTCAGTCAATTATAATTTTCGTTTGAACTAAAAATATCAACTTTTAAAACAGCTATAAAAAAAAATTGAGATTAGAGATTTTTATAATATTTTAGTATGATGTTAAGTAATATGTAAGTATACTTCAGTAAAATTTTCAGACCCTAATACCATAAATTGCCAATTTTATCAAACATTATATACATAAAAACAAGAATTTTACGAAATATTCAA
>JAIUCT010000015.1:4823741-4902353 GCA_021307375.1 Tetraneura akinire
TATCAAACATTATATACATAAAAACAAGAATTTTACGAAATATTCAATGTCCAATATTTTGTAGAAAAATGAACATAACGGTTCCAAAATTTTACCACATATATATAATAGCTATGTGAACACCCAAAAAAAATTTCAAGTCTCTATCTTAAAAATTGCCCGAGTTATCGAAAAATATAGAAATTGAATTCGTCAAAATTTCATTTTTCCTAGTACCTACTACATCCACTTTGCTACCGGAAACATACCCTACTCGTGAAAATCGGAGCATTATTTCGGGTCGTAATTTTGTTTACAGACATAAAAAAAAAAGACACACATCATTGTAAAACCAATACATTCTTCGCTACGCTCAGAATCTAAAATTAAAAAATTACCAATTTTTAAACTTATTACTTCATAAAATAACTAATATCTTACCTTAATTTCTAAATATATTGTCTTTAATAAAATAAATCATTATAATATATTGTTTTTTACATTAATTGTTGAGATAAATGTATAATTTTTACAATTTTCCAAAAAAAAAAAAAAAAGAGATGATACTCCTGCCGCAGGGATATAGGTATGCAAATCATAGTATTTAATTTTAATTAGAATTTGAATGCAATGATAAACCATTGCATTCGATAAAACAATTCTGAGCGAAGTTCAATCATATAATATAGGTATTAATTAATAAATTGCCGTTTTTTTGTCATTTTTCATCGTTTTTTCTAACGCATAGGGTCAATTTTAAAAAATTCGAAAAATGACCTAAATAAAGTACCAACTACATCCACTTTCCTACTGGAAACATATGCCATTATACCTAATTTTATTTGTTATTTAGATGGATCTAATATAAATCGAATTAATAAGAACTCTAAAGGAACAAGTGCTAATAAGACTTCTTCATCCACAGTTAATGCAAACAGTTACCAGTCTAATAGACGTAATTCATTTGATTCCCTGGATGAATCTAATCCAAATTATCGAGATTTTAGAGTATGATTGTGTATTTTTTAGTAACATTAAAATTATAATAATTATTTTATTACCTTTATTTCACAGATGGAATTAAAAGTACTTGAAGAAAAGTTTAAAATAGCCATGGTTCAAAATGCACAACTTGATAACGATAAAGCAGCTGTACATTATATGATTGATATGTATAAAGATAGAAATACGGATATTGAAGAAGAACTTATACACATCAAAGTATTTATAATTACCTCATTAAAATGAAAAATTATATTATATTTATTTAAAAATAAAATTATAATTTTAGCGTGAACATAAAGAACTTTGTAGAGAAAATGAAAATTTAAAACGTTTATTAACTGCCCAGAAACTAGAATTTATTGAACTCCGAAAAGAACTCGAAGAACGTGATCAGCTTATTGAAGTAAATAATTAATGATTGTATAGTAAAATGTTAAAGTTCTTAATTCATTTTAGTACCAAATATTTAGTTTAAATGAAGTAATCAAATATTGTTTATATATATTATTATTATTATTATTCCATAGGATAAAGGTCTAGTTATAATTGCTTCTGACAAAGATGTATTGAATAACGATCAAAATAATACTAAAATAAAACGTGTCTTAGTTTCAACTGAAAATGCTCAATTTTTAAATGATGAGAAAGGTAGAATTTATTTATTTTTGTAATTTTTATTATAACGTAATTTTATAAAAGAAAATATTACTAATATTATATATTAACTTTTAGATTCTGAGCGACGAAAATTGATTTGGTTTTACAATTAGTGATGACATTCTTTTTTGTTTATGTTTGTGGACACTTTTTTGACCAGAAATATCACTGAAATTCCCACTAATAGAGTATGTTTCTGATAATGAATCATGTTAGTTAAGTCAAGTTGATACTTAAAACATCTTTTGAATTTCTTAAAATTTAACTTATCTGGTAAAAATAAACTAACAGAAAGTGATGAAAATTCGGCAATATTCACAGAAACTGAAATTTAGATGAACTTGATAAGAAATATTAAATTTAGAGATTTGAAAATTTGATTAGGTATTTACATAGGCATTTTACATTCATGATAAAATTTTAAAACCGGTACGATAATTTCTAATGAAAATATATAACTTTTAAATTTCTTATTTATTTTTCAATGTTTTTTTAATGTTTACTAAAATTATCAATTTTTGGGTTCAAAGTTTGAAAATATTGTGTACTACATTTCAGTTATCATTTTATTTTATAGTTATTTTAAGTTTAAAATTGAAAAACTAAATTTTGCTCAGAATCTATTTTTTGAATGATAAATAATTTCATATAAATTTTAATCAAAATACAACATTATCCCTCCATAGCTTTATCCTTTCTACACCCGTATATCTATTTTTTTATTGTTTAGATATGCAACTTAAAAATATTATTAAAGAGCGTAACAGCTATTTAGATGAAATCAATCAACTCAAATTAGAATTACATGAAGCAAAACGTCTTATTGATAACCAGTATAATAATTCTAATTATGATAATTTAGGGGACAACTCTCAAAGTAAGTTAAGCTTTTCCGTAATTACAATTTTAATAATTGTTCATATGTATAAATAAAAAAAATGTTATTAGGAGAAACTTGCAAAATACTTGCAGATTATAAATTTAAATTGCAAAGGGCTGACCAAGATATTTCTACATTACATGCAAATGTATGTTAACTGTGTATATTATAATATTAATAGTTGTAATTTATTATTATTAAGTCATAATTATAACATGTAATATTAACATTATAGTTAGCTAGACTGGAAAGCCAAGTTATTAGATATAAAACTGCCTTTGAAGTAGCAGAAAAATCTGAAGATGAAATAAAATTGGAAAAACGGAAATTACAACGAGAAGTAAATATTAGTTTATTTTATAAATATTTTATACTTATAAATATTTAAATTGATATAAATTAGAAAATGGATTGATTTATTTATATTAAAAGACAAATTTATTTTCCAGCTTCGAGAATCTCAATCAAAAATTGAAGAATTAGAAACATCAAATATGCATTTACTAAAACGGTTTGATAAATTGAAAAATGCAAAATCAAGTCTGTTAAAAGATCTATAATCAATTTATAATTAATAACAAATCAATTTGCATTCAAGTATATAAATAATGTACAAGGTATGATTAAATAAATAATAAATGCATAGAAAATAATATTAATATAAGAATATAAATCATTAGTATTTATTAAATATTATAACTACAGTAGAACCTCTATTATCTGAAGTCTGTACGCCAATAGGCATAAAATTACTCGTACATGTATGCCTGTATACCAATTTTATCATTATCCCGATTTAATATTAGTAAATTACTAGAAAATTGTTTGTAAATTATCGATTCATGATATCATAATTTAAATGTCATTAAATAATATCAAATTGCGGATAGCAGTCTTGTCTAATACTCATTGTATAATATAGGAAGTATTATATTTCGCTCAGAATCTATTTTTTGAATGATAAATTATTGCATCCAAATTTCAATCTAAATACAACATTCCCTCCCCACACCTGTCTTCTTCTTTTAATTCTGAAATATATATGTATATATAAAAAAAAAACAAGGAAAGGGACATACTCCTGCCATTTGGATATACGTGTGCAAATCATAGCATTTAATTTTAATTACAATTTGAATGCAATGATAAACCATTGCATTCGAAAAAACGATTTTGAGCAAAGTTCAGTCAGATAATGTAGGTAGTATTAATTAAAATTTTGACATTTTTTATTAAATATTTAAAACGCAAAATTTTGTCACACATATAGGGACTATATAGGTACACATATAGTACATAAATGAACACCTTATACAATTTTCAATATAAATGCTCATAAAATTCCATGTCACGTAAATGCTTATATCATAAAAATGTTTTGTCAATTTAATTTATCATTATTGTAAAATATTGAAATATAATAGGTTAGGAAATATTTTAAATATTTATTTTACTGAAATTTCAACTTGAAACACCTATATTAAAAATTGAGTCTTGAGATTAGGATATTAAAATACATTTCACATTTTTAATCTAATATTTTAATATCCAAACTAGATGTGATTCCAATTTATTCAATCAAGGTTCTACTGTAATTAAAACTAGAAACTAGAAAGTATAAATTAATATTTAGTAACAAATTTAAATTTTTCCTGGTCATTAAACCATAATTTTTGAAATGAAAAAATAATTTATAATTTCTTATTGGTAAATGTCAAATTATTTGTGTATACAAGTGATTAGTGTGAAAATATGGTTTAAAGTCACAACTCACAATACACACTTATTTTGTCTTATATATTTTTGAAGTTAATGTTGATATTAAATTGTAGTATTTTTTACCACTTGTTTATATAATATAATTACAATAAATTAATAATTTTTGTGTTTGTTTTTTGTTAGGATTGGTGAAAAGATTTGGAAAACCACAAATTTATTTGAAAATTTAATGATTGCAAAATAATTTAGTATATAATTTAGAATAGTAAATTTATATTTATTTTAATACATATTTAATAACCAAAATTAATAATAATTATTATAATGAATATAATTACCATGTATAAATTAATTTATTTTAATAGTTAACTATAATATAATTATTATAACATTTCTAGTGTTTTATATTTAGTATTATTAGTACCTTTTAATTTAGATGAATCAAAACGTCAACTTCTTAAAAAAGATGTTTTAATGCTTGAATGTTTAGTTATAAATTTAAAACCCCTTATGTCATAAGTTTTATAACATTTACTCGTATCACATAAATATAATCGCATTAAAGCAATAACTTTAAAATTGACCTTTGTCAGTAATGTTAATAAGTAAAATTAATATAAATTTAAGAATGACAATTTAATTTTAACATTACAATGCCATTTATTTTATACAAAATTTGTACAATTAAATATTAAAAAGTTTACAGAACAAATATTAAACAAAACTATTGTATGTAAATATAATATATGCACAATTAGTTCATCACTAAATATAATCAAGTTTAATTAATTTGTATTATATAATACCAGAGTAATCAACTGTTAATACATAGATTGTAAGTACATACATAGATTTTTATAGAATACATACACATAAAATAAACATAGTTTAATATATAATTATATATATTAACTATTTTTAGTAATTAGTAAAATTAAAAGACATGAATTAAAAATAATCTAAGTATGTGGAAGAAAAGAATTATGAATTGGCGGTGTTAAGTTTGAATCTTCTTTTGTATTGATAATAGTAAGATTCACCTATAAAATAAAATAAAAAATTATTATCTATATTATTACAATCCAAATATAAAAATAATATATCAATATTTTGAATTACAAAAATTGCTTACATTACATAAGTAAAATAAAATTTGTTTTATACATGAAATACTTAAAAAATAATTAATTTTAATATTTTAAGTTCAACTTTAATTTAATTATTTGTTTGTAGGGCCAAACTTCATTTTAATTTTAAGCAATACAACACAATATGCTTTGCGACAATACAAACAACACTCAATATGTTATATAAAGGCAGGGAAGGTGTATAAAAGAAACCCACAATCATCCGTCTTTAAGCAGGAACTGCCTCAGATACTATATTATATTTCTTGTCTTCTGATTCAGATGATAATTGCTTAGTTATTCCGCTTCATGAAGTTTGTGTAGGTCCTTCATTCTCTATGCTACATTTTGACATCTTACTGGTTGAAACCACATAAAATAGACTTAGAATAAACTGTGTTCTCCTGGTAACTACAATATCTATATTATTATATTCAGCGATAGCAATTCTATTTTAATAATATGTTTTCCTGATTAACATATGATTACACTAAAAAAGTGGATGTAGTTGGTATTTTATTTGGGTCATTTTTCGAATTTCTCAAAATGAACTTATTCTGTACGAAAAACTATAAAAAATATGATGAATATAATACATTTAACACGGAAACGGGAATAAAATAAATTTCAATATTATAAGTATATAGTATAGTAATAGTTAAAGAAAGATGTATTTTTAAAAAAATATTATACAAAAGAAAATAAGATGTACTGGAAAAATATAAAATATAATAGTGAATTAGTGATTAATGTCAGGGACAGGCAGGCACATACTAAAAATAATAATTTTAAAGGATATTAAATTAATAAATATATATATATATTATATTTAACAATATGTACTTATTATAAAATTAATAATTACATACATTACATTGAGCGAGCAAACATCTTATGAAAGAAAAAACTAGATGACAAAATGTCCATAAATCGTTAGATACTATAGATATTTTTAAAATATTAATTAATAAAAAATTTTTAAATTTAGCCACCACTAAACTAAATAATTACAATTATGTATTTAAAATAAACCAATTACATACCTCATTTATATTTTGATTATTATTTAGTGGTTCCCAGTTTTCTAATTCATGGCTATTTTCAAAATTTGACTTTATGAAATCAGTTTTTATTGATTCAACATGTATTCTAAATTAAAAAGCGATATTATAAACTTATAATTTAAAATATAATATAAAAAAGTTGAAAACTTAATTTACCCAGTAGAAGGTATTTGTTCAGTAATTTCATTAGGTCTGGATTGCTGATTCAAACACTGACCTCGTTTCCTTTTCTTACTCCAAAGTTCGTGACAATCTTGCCATGTAGGTAACGCTGTGAGATACATACTACAAAATTGAAATACAATATTAATTTAATGTAATTAATAATATATTAATGTACATTCCAAAAAAACTTTTATTGTTATAAAGTATTTTCTAGTATGTTTTTCCAAAGAAAACATTTTCTTATTATAGGTAAATATTTCTATTGAACTATTTACTATAATATTTTTTATTTTTTATTCTATTATTTATTTATATAAATATCTTCTAGTATTCTATAGCTCCCCCCTCCAAAAAACTACCACATATTACAATTAGTAAATATCATTTATTAGCATATTATGTCAAGTTACCAGAAAAAATATATATTAATTCTTACTTTTCAGGTGTAACATTTTTTAACCAATCACATTTTAAAGCCTTATCTGCAGTTATTCGTTTGCTAGGATCTAATTCCAACATATTATTTAATAAATTCAATGCACTATCATTCATAAATGTAAATTCTTCTCGTAAACGGCGGCGATGAACTTTTTTAGACTTTAATAAATGCCAGAAAGGTAAATTTATAACAGTAGGCCACACAGCAGGGGTGGGACTTCCACATAAACGAGATATGGTTTCTAACTGCATCATCTCTTCATTAGCCTGTTATATATTTCATAATATAATTCAATTATAATATAAAACCTTCATAATAAGAAATATTACCTGAAATAAAGGTTTTTTTAAAAATAATTCACCCAATATACAACCACATGACCAAACATCGATTGAAGTATCATATCTTTCTTCACCAAGTAATAATTCTGGAGGCCTATACCATAACGTTATAACTTTATTGGTATATGGTCGTTGACTATCCTGATCATTAAATAACCTTGCTAATCCAAAATCAGCTAATTTTACTTCACCTCTATAGTTTTGGAAAAATTAAAAAATAAATAATTCATTAATTAATAAGTAAACATTTTTATTTTAATTAAATTTTTTTATCTAATTATTACTTGTTGTTCAATAATATGTTGCTACATTTTATATCTCTATGAAGAAAATTTCGACGATGGCAGTAATTTAAACCTTCCAATAATTGACGCATAATACTTGCATTATGTGTTTCAGTAAAATCTACTATTCCAGATTCTAACAATCCCATAAGGTCATGATCCATATACTCAAAAACTAAATAAAATGATCCTCTATCCTATAAATGAAATACATAATATTAATAGTAAAGCATATATTAAATATATAAAAATTCAATTTACTTTTTTAAAATCGAGAACATCTTCCTTGTCAGTGACAATTTCTATAAGATTAACAATATTTTTATGATTTAACTGTCTTAGAATTTTAATTTCTCTAATAGCTGTAATAGGAAAACCTTCTTTTTCATTTTCCAGTCTTACTTTCTTTAAAGCTACAAATGTGCCTATATAAAAAATTAAATAATTATATAGTCAAGTAATGTACACATATTTAATTAGCATTGTAAATTATATTAAAATTATTAATTACCTTTAATTTTATCTTTGGCTTTAAAAACTTGCCCATATGTTCCCTCACCTATTTGATTTATCATTTCAAACATATCAACACATTTCTCTCCCCATTCAATAGGATTATTAGTTGTTGAGACTTTTGTTCCTCGTTTACGATAAAGTACTTTAGGGCGTTTTATCCTAATAGTAGAGTCAATTGGACGAGATGGTCGTTCAATATTTGAAGGGAATGGAAAACTTCTTGAAAACTCTGATTCCAAACCTAACATTATTGATTTTTTTATTGAATTATGCTGAAAATCTGGTAAATGTTGAATATCACTTGAAACAATTACTGGTTTATCTTCAATCTGTTTTGAATCTAATCCTGTAAAAATATTTGTAATTATTACAACGTTATGGGATTTTATTATTTTAATTTAATATTATAAACTATATAGTAACTATAACAATAAAAAGCACGGGAAGTTATACTTCTGCCGCAGGGATATAAGTATGCAAATCATAGTGTTTAATTTTAATTATAATTTGAATGCAATGGCAAAACATTGCATTCTTATAAACGATTCTGAGCGAAGTTCAGTCAAATACTGCCGTTTTTTCGTTATTTCTTTCATAATATTTTTGATCAACTAAAAATATCAAATTTAAACAGCTATAAAAAATTGAGACTAGGGATTTTTATGTAAATAAAAAATATACTATATTATATATTTTATATACTATATAAATTTTCAGATCTTGATGCCAAAAATTATCAATTTTATCAAACATTATATACCTAAAGACTAGAATTTTATGAAATATTCAACGTCCTATATTTTGTGGAAAAAATAACGTAACGGTTCTAAAATTTTACCACATATATATATGACTAATATGAATACCCAATAACATTTTTAAGTCTCTAACTTCAAAATTGCCTGAGTTATTGTGAAATATTGAAACCGAATTCGTCAAAATTTCAGTTTTCGTTAAAAATACAGTGTTTTCATTTTGCCCTCCAGCTAATTCTAGATAAATGGAAAAAAAAATCATCTAACACTATTATATATATATATCACCGAATGGTTCGTTAATTCTCATTATAGACCTTAGACTTTGATCTATGATCTGTGATATGGCCAACCACAGGGAAGTGCTCAAAGAAGTATTATGAGATTTACGTTGGAAATTTCTGTTTATAGATGGTTGATATTAGTTTCAATATTATTTTTGTTGCTATTAGTAACAATATTATTATTTTGGTTGCTATTAGTAACAAAAATATTTATATCATCACTATGGTTACTATTATAATCAACAATTATTACAAATACATCCAATTTGCAATCGAAAACATATAAAGTACGAGAAAATCGGAGCATTATTTCTGGTAGTAAAAGTGTCATCAGACATACAAAAAAAAAAAAAAAAAAAAAGACACACATCATTGTAAAACCAATACATTTATCGCTCCACTCAGAATCTAAAATTAAGATAATTAAAATGCATTTTTATTAAACTAAAATCATAATATATTTATTATATAATTATTTATTTTACTTAATTTTTTTTTTTAATTGATTTTTTCTAATTAAAATATAATGAATATCATATAATATATATATATTAACTCACCTGGAGGTAATGGTAAATCTTTTATACTTTTCTTACAAATCTTATTTTCTAAATCTGGAGATGCTTTATAATATGGTGAAAAGTTTGATAATGTGTCACAATTCTTATTTTCAGTTAAATCAGTTTCTATAATATTTTCATCTTTAAACACAATTGGACTTTCTATTATTGGTTTTATATTGGATAAATTTGATTCAACTTCTAATTTACAAGTTTGGAGTTTATTTTCTATCATTTCAACCGCCAAAGATGAATCCACATTATCTTGAACATGATTTTCTAAAATTGTACTTGTTTTCTGAGTATTATTTTGATCATTATCTGAATCAAGTATTTCAACAACTTCATCATCAATTTGTTTATCACTTTTTTTATTGTTTAAACATTTCATAGCCAATTCCCTTCTTTGCCTATCTTTAACTAATTCAGCAAAAAGACTTGTTTCACTAAGTTTTAATTTTGAATTATTTGAATGTTTTGATGGACTTTTTGCAACGTTTACTTTTTTAGAAGCTAAAGAATTATCAAGTGAATTTTCATTGGAGAACTTTTTATTTTTTGTTTCATTTATAGGAGAAGGCGTTTTATTATGAGTATGTATATTTTTCGATGGAGAACGTGAATATTTTTGATGACCATGACTTGTTCTTTTTAAAGAATGTGAATTTGGAGTTTTATGTTTTGATGAAGTAATACGAGATGATTTTTTTTCACGTTTTGGTGATTGATATACATGGTCATGTCTATTGTAATTCGGTGAATGAGAATTTGAACCTGAACTAGAACATTGATATCCAGTTTTAGAAATTCTTACATTTTCAAGTTGTCGACGATCTCTTTTTGGACTTTTTAATAACCTGATATAAAATAAATTTAGTTAAAAATTTAATACATTTATTTTAGTACAAAATATAAACAAATTTATATTTTTAAATTCAAAATACTGTTTTTAAAATTATCTGTGCAAAGAACCATAACTTTTTATAGCATAAATTATCATTAAAGCATATGGTGCTTGTATATAATTTATTATTAAATAATAATTGAAAGTTCTCAATGGTTTTTAGATTAAAGATATATAGATCTTAATATATTTATTTTCTCGGTTAATTTTTAGTTACAATACTTGAATTAAATTGTAATAGGTATAAAACTACTTTTAAACAAATTAAAATTTTCAAAAATTATCCTCCTAATAAGATAGCATCTGGATTTGTCATTGTGTAGTAATAACCATCATTTTACATTATATCTGGTATAATAATTATTGTAAACTAATAAAACTATTAATATACCTGTGACTATGAATTGACTCTTCTACTTTATCTCTTCGCGGTCTATTCTTGTTTTTATCATTTCTGGTTTTATTTGACTTAAATCTTTCATTATCAGAATATTCATCCATATGTATTTTATAGTCACTGAAATGTTTTAAATATTTAAATTTAATAAACAATTAAAATAAGAGCGGAGGGAACAAATCACAAATTGATTACTTTTTATGAAGGAGAGGATGTTTAAAACAGTGTAAGGATTGTAAAGTGATCCCGGGTAAGTGTGTGACCACACAACATAGGTTAATGGTTTTGGAAATTTGGTGTAGAAAAAAGAGGGTGTATGTAAAGAAAAAGGTGAATAAGGAACCGAGAATTAGGTGGTGGAAATTAACGAGTAAGAATGAAAAAGTATTTACAGGAAAGCTGGCTGAGTCAGGGGTGTGGAACATGGAAGGTAATATAAATGAAATGTGGGAACAGGTAGCAGAGGGTGTTAAGAGGATTGCTAAGGAAGTCGTTGGCGAGAGTAGAGGTAGTATGCCAGAGGATAAGCAGACATGGTGGTGGGCAGAAGAAGTGCAAGAAATAATATCAAAGAAGAAAATACAGTTTAAGAAATGGCAGAAAACCAGGGAAAGGGATGGATTGGATAAAGTATAAAAGTTTATCTAAAGCAGCAAGGAGTGCAGTGAGTAAAGCTAAATTAGGTAAATATGATGAGTTGTATGAGAAGTTAGACACAAAAGAAGGGGAAAAAGAGATGTACAGGCTGGCTAAGAGTAGAGAGAAACAATCTAGGAATTATAAAAACGTTTGGTGTGTAAAAAATGAAGATAGGAGGGTGTTAACGAAGGAAACGAAAGTGATGAGGAGATGGAAAGAGTACTTCGAGGGGTTATTGAATGAAGAATTTCCAAGGGAGACAATCAATCAAGTAGAGATTATCAAAGGATTAACAAAGGTGTATGTGGATGTGATTGAAGACATGTATGAAGGAGCAAGTACAAGAGTGAGGATTATGTGTGGAGAAACTGAAGACTTTAGGGTCAGAGTAGGGGTACACCAGGGTTCAGCTCTAAGTCCCTATTTATTTTCCCTGGCAATGGACGAAATAACAAAGGATGTACAGAGTGAGATACCTTGGTGTATGCTGTTTACAGATGATATAGTTTTGATAAGAGAGAGCCGTGAGGAAGTAAATGGGAGACTTGAGGAGTGGAGGGAAGCTCTTGAAAGTAGAGGTCTAAGGATTAGTAGGGATAAAACAAAATACATAGAGTATGATTTCAGAGAAAGGGAAATCGGAGGCAATAGGATAGCTCATGAAATAATGTTGAATGAGGATGTAGTGTAAGAGGTTGAGAGGTTCAAATATTTAGGATCAGTTGTGCAGAAAGATGGGGGCTTTGAAGAGGATATGAAGCATAGGATCAAGTGTGGTTAGGTGAAGTGGAGGGAAGCCTCTTGCGTCCTTTGTGCAAAAGAATCCCTATTAGGTTAAAGGGTAAATTTTACAAGTCAGTAGTGAGGCCTGCAATGATGTATGGAATGGAATGTTGGGAAGTAGATAAGAAGATGGAACAAAGTATGAGTGTAGTAGAGATGAGAATGTTAAGGTGGATGAGTGGAGTGACTAGAGAAGACAAAATTAGGAATGAGTATATAAGAGGTAGTGTAGGAATAGCTTCGATAGTAGAAAAGATAAGGGAGATTAGATTGAGATGGCTCAGGCATGTATTAAGAAGGGAAGAGACAGAGGCAGTAAGATTAGTAAAGGAAATTTATGTCGGTGAAAAGAGGGGAGAGGGAGACCGAAACTGAGTTGTGGGATGTGATGGCAAGTGATATGATGAACGTGGGTGTAAGTGAAGAGGATGCGGAAGATAGAGTTAATTGTGGCATAGGACTAAGGTGGCCGACCCCAAATAATTGGGGAGAAGGCGAAGTAGAAGAAGAAGAATTAAAATTAGTATAAATAATTAAAGTATAAACCGGTTGCTTTGTTTTGAAATACTTCGTGAGCAATAATTGTATCTACCATCTGATGGTTCCGGTGTACGACTGTATTCTTTTCTTATTGGAAAGTCTAATAATATTGGACTTTTAACCCAACTACAAAAATACATTTAAAAAATTTAATTATTTTATGTTAAAACATATTATTTTTTTAAATATTTATAAATTATTAAAATATATTAAAACATTAATTTATTAACAGTACATGTATAACAAATAATGATTTACCTTTTTTCTTCTCTCCTAACACGTTTGATATATTTTTCATCATTGTTATGATGCTCGTCAACCTTAGAAACTTTGATATGAGTTGATCTGATCAATGGTGGCGGAGTATGTGATTTTTCCTCTGAAGGGTTATGTTTTTTAACAGAATCAATTAAATTACCATTACTCTTAGAAAGTTCCATATTTGAACATTTAGAAAATTTAACTAAACTATTATCACAGTCGGATAACATTTCTAATTTATGTTTAAATTCCTTCTTTTTTTTTTTTTTCATGTTAGAAAATTTTGATTTTTTACTAGACTTTCTACCTTTTTTATGTATTGAATGTGTACGTCCTGATGTCATGTCTACACAATGATTAGAATTTAAATTGGTAGACATTGATGAATCCCCAGGTATTGAATCTAATTCCCACTGATTATTAAAAGATGAACAACCTGCTATTAAATTCCTTGGTGGAATAACTTTACCAATTTGGAATTTATCGGTAATTAATTTATTCGATTTTGAATGTAATATACCATGTTTATCATCAAAATCACTGTGTATTTCTCCAGCCTCCGGACTACTTAGTTCTTCAGAACTAACATCAGAATATTGTACTAAATTTTTATTTGAAGATATATTACCACTTTTTTTGTATGAATTAGATTTTAATTTATGCTTATTTTTTTTTTCTTTTATCTTTTGATATCTATCCTTACTTGCTATACTGAACTTTCTATCCAATGCTGGAAGCATATTTATTATTCATTCCCATTCATAAATGTCTAATTTAGTAATTATTGATTTATTATTATTCAATAATACTCGATTTAAAAAAATTAATTTAGACGTTTTAATATTAATTTTCTATAAATATGTTTTATCATAAATTACAACTTTTATCCCATTTCTTATATTTAATTATTAAATTGTAATATTTTACAATAAAACCATTAGAATCTGAAAAAAAAAAATGTAAATAAATTATAATCTTATAGTGCTATAAAATAAAATCATGAACATTGTTCTAACATAGATATCACAATACTTAAAATTATATAATGAATGGAGAAATTACATTATTCTTGATTTTATTTAAAAATTAACATAAAAATATATGTATTTTATATTAGTTTATATACTAATATTAGGAACTTAACATGTATTTGTAAAATTTAATTTTAAACGTATCATTTATAAAATAACTACACAGTTAATATTTTATAATTGAATATGTATAATGATATTATTAAGCTGTAAATAAATATTTAAGAAATATTGACAACTTCTGAATATCGTACGACTATAAAACTTGCATTCTAAAAATTGGTTTGTAATACTTTGAAAGCCAGACATGTATAGAATATGTAGAATAAAAATTATTTTTATAACTGAACAAATAAATAAAATTCTAGACGGATAAATATCTTTAAATAATTATGTTCAATGTGATAGACCTTAGATAGTAGTAAGTAGGTAGTTTACATTAATTATTGTAAGAAAATATTATTACGTCAATGTCTTGTAAATTATGTTTCCTATAGTAATTAATGTAATATACTAACAAATATCCAAAAAAGTAAAAATTAACATTTGAGTACAATTAAAAATATTACGTTACCTTGTTAGGCGTAAAGTTGAAATTGACTCGTTTTTCATTTGAACTATTTAATAAGCAATATGATTGAAAAACAATTAAAACTGTTATCACTTACGTTACAAAAAAGTAAAAACACAAAAATATACCATATGTAAATTTTTTCACTCGAAATTAAATATACAAGATTAAACAATTCAACACAAACGCATGGACTTGTGTAAAATATAATTTGTTCTAATCTTAATGCGCTCGTATCAAAAATCAAAATATAATAATGTCAATATGATTTGTAATCGTTATATTGAATTTCGAAAAAGAAAATTGCTTTATTTGTGGACATTAAGGTATTTTAAAAAGAATTACGAATATTGTTCACAAACAATCGGGTGAAACATCGTGTATCGTTCCTTTATGCGTATACTGTATAGTGTATAGTGCATCGTGTATGGTGTATGTATACAAAACATTAAAAAATACATAGTCTTTCGCAGTGGTGACTTGCGGATCGCGGTAGTACCGTATACAGTACGCACCAAAAAATCAGTTATCAGATAATTTACAATGGACAATAACGAATGAGAAGAAAGAATAATCAAGGCCATTTTTTAGATTTGTTTCTTTTTTTCTAAATAGATTATAGAGTGTCTTTGACAGCATACCAATAAAATTATTGAGTTAATATGACATTTACTCGGAGTGTTATTCAACAATATTCACTTAAAAATAATAATTAATATTATATTTAAAAATTGTTTTTATATTATTATTTAATTTTTAATTTACAATAAATATAATTCTTAATATTAATTATATTGTGCCTCATGAATAACGTCATCACGTCGTATTCTCAGCATACGAGTACACGTAATATCTATGATTCCCTGACATACTAAACGTAGTCATTGCGCTCTAGTGGACACCGTCTAAGGGAAAATTAAACATTGGATAATATGTGTATTGGAAAAAATGGTATCAACCTCACCTACTAGTTGATAACGTATCATTTTTACCAAGGTGAATACTGAATTTGAATAATATATTCACATTTGACATTTCATATTTTCACAATGATTGAATAAGTAAAATAAGATGTAAATACAAATTTATAATTACTAAAATATAGTTTGTAAGTTTCTTATTATTAAATCTATACGTTTTGCAATTAGTTACTTAATTGAGTAATGTGTAAGTTGTAAATACGAAATATTGTTAATTTATAGATACTATATAATACGAGTAAGTACCTATATAGATTTCTAATTTCACTATTTGAATTATATGTTTTTAATAATTTTTAGACGTTATTACTTTGTCGTGTTCAATTAATAACTTAAAAGATTTGGGGATAAGACGTTAATTTTATTATGTCTAAAACTGGGTTTTTGATATGTTCAAATCCATTTCGTTTGTTACGAATATTTCCGCACATACAATGTGATATTCAGAATACCTTGTTATACATTCATTTTTTGCCAATTTCATTATTGGATAAGAAAATTGAAACTGGGTATAATGGATTCACTATGATCAATGCATACAAGAATTTGTTATCTGTGAACGTGGATGTGCGTGTTCTTTTATCAAGTTTTAAAGGCATAATAGGCTCTCAAATTCCTACTAAACATGCAGTAGATGTGATATTCTGTGATGACCACATAAAGACTGAAGAACTTGATTCTGTGGTATCTTCATTAAGTAACAAATCTCCTAATTATAAGACTGTGTTTATAAAGACAAATACAGGTGGTATTTCATTTGATACCAAAGACAATTCTCAACATAATGTAGAAAAAGAAAAAAAAGTATATGAGAATGTAGTTTTGGGAGGTACTTTTGATAGATTGCATAATGGTCATAAAATATTATTAAGCACTGCTGCACTAAAATGTTCTAAAATATTATCTGTTGGCATAACAGATATTTCTATGTTAAAATGTAAGTTAATATCTTTCACTTCTAAATTTTTAGATTTTATATTATATATACAAGTTTTATATTTTTAGCAAAAAAACTATGGGAATTGATAGAACCTTGTAATACTAGGATAAATAAGGTTAAAGGTTTTTTAAACGATATAGATCCAACATTAGAATACAATATATTGCCAATTTATGATATGTATGGTCCTACTATTTCTGATCCTACTTTCGAAGTGAGTATTATTTTTTAAGTCCAGTTATGTATTAAAAATAAACTTAAATTGTACTTGAGATAATTTTTCTGAATTATTATTTAACATAATAATATTAATATTCAAAACATTATAATTTGGTTACAAATTATTATTAATCAATTTTTTTATATTGATTTTATTATTAGATGATTGTTTTAAGTGAAGAAACTTTAAAGGGTGGAGAATTGATTAATGATAAAAGAAAAAGTTTTGGATTAAAACCATTAGATATATTTTCTGTAAAGTTAATTGAAGAAGATAATATATCTGATGATGTAGAAGAACGAAAAGTTAGCTCAAGCAATTACCGTATAAAATTGTTAGGTACATTGATAAAACCACCAAAAGTAAATAGTAAAAATAGAAAATTTATTATATATTTATTATTGTATAATAATAATTTTTTAGCCAAATCTAAATATACCCAAGACTCCATACATTATTGGATTAACAGGAGGCATATCTAGTGGAAAATCTTCTATAGCTAATTATTTAACAGAACTTGGAGCATATGTAATAAATGCTGATCCTTTGGCACATGCACTTTATGAAATAAATCAACCTGCCTACCAAGCAATTATAGATGTGTTTGGTTCTAGCATATTAACAATAGATAATCAAATTAATCGAAAACAACTAGGACAAATTGTATTCAATGATAAAGTAATTGAAATTTAAATTGTTTATTTATATATATTTAGTAAATATATGTATATATATATTATTAAGTAATATTTGATTATAGGATAAACTAAATGAATTAAATGAAATTATGTGGCCTTTGATTTTGAAAAAAATTAAAGCTATAATTGAATCAAAAAAAGAATATGATATTATCATTATTGAAGCAGCAGTACTAATAAATGCCAATTGGACAACACATTGTCATGAAATATGGGTGTCAATCATTCCTCCTAATGAAGTATTTACAACTAAAGTCTAATTATATAACTACAAATTAAAATTACTCAGCACATTTACAGATTTTTTCATATTAGATTGGTTAAATTTAAATATTAATACAATTCTATAATTTCAATATACCACATATTTTAATTACCATTATATATAAATTTTATACAAATATTTTTTTTTTAGTAGTACACTACTATGTGTTTTATTGTATTTTTACAAATTACTATGATTAATAATTTTTGTTTTAGGCAGTGAAGAGACTTCAACAACGTAATAATTTGAATGAAGAAGAAGCTTTTAGCCGAATAAACTCCCAACCATCAAATTGTGAATATATTTCACATGCCAATGTTGTATTTTGTTCGTTATGGAATTATAATTTTACTTGTATTCAAATTAAAAGAGCCTGGGAAAGTCTTGTAAAACGAATTACTGAAATACAATAATTGTTTAGAAAAACTACTTTATTGATGGATTGTAAACTTAGTTTATATTTTTTCAAAATAATTGTTTATCAAACATATTGATGTAACTTTATATACTTTTATCTTTCTTTATGCAAAATTTGGTTTATTGAAATATTATTGTATTGTATATCTGTTTATGTTATTGTATGTAGTACATGAAATTTAATACTGCATTCAAAATTGCATATTATATTTTCTACTTATTTGTAATAAATAAAGTAATTCTTTGAAAAAATAGGAAAATTTGTTTAATAAATAATTTTATGACATTAATTGCAGATACAGCTGTTTATAAAAAAAACTGGCTATTTTTATAACTTAATGACATAATTAAAAGAAAAAAAAAACAATATTTATAATTTTTCACTAAAGTACACATCAAAAGTTAATATTTAAATTATCGATAGACTATTTAAATTTATATAAGTACAAATATGTAAAAAGCATATGATTATACCATTATATTTATCAAAAGCCACTCTTATACTTAGAGGAAACACTTTCCTATAATGAAAGTATAAATTAATATTTATAGAAAGTGTAATAATTAGAGTGTATTAATCTATAATTATGAATATAAATTATATTAAGGATATATAAATAATGTATAAATTTGTATCATTATAACTACATAATTTAAAAATATGCTTTAAGTGCTCTCAGTAACCTCTGAAAAAAAAAAAAAAAAATTGTTTATATAAAATATAATTTATACTACAATATTATTCACCTGGTATAGTATTATTTTTCATTTTTTCATCAATTATACGATTGTTAGTAACAATATTATGTTGACCAGCTCTTATTGGTTTAGCTATAAATGATTAAAACGTTTTTTAAAATTATGTAAAATTAATTTTTTTAAAAGAATTACCTATTTGAGGGCTACCACCACGACGAGCTAAATTCTTCTGTCTTACAGCATCTTTAATTCGGTCAACTTCATATTGATATCTTTTACGATCTCTCATTGCACCTTCTTTTGCGTCTCGCAATGCACATTCAAGGGCCTAAGATGAATTAATTTTTAATACTTTCTTATAAAAATTGAATATAATTATATGCATAAATAAATTATAGATTCTCTTACATGCATGTTTTGCTATACATTTTTCATTCTAAATTAGATATTTGATAAAACACTTTAAATAATTATAATTTGTAGTAAGATTATGTTTATAAAAAGTACATAAGAAACTATTAAACGTAATGTGCGAGTTGAACAGTAAGTTAACGTGTAAAGTTGTATAGTTTAAATTTAAATTACAATAACTATCCATCAATTTAACTAAGATTTACCCTAATAAACATGATAAAACCCCTAATATTATAATAATTATTCTATGTAAATGAGATTTTTGTTATCTTCCTTGTTAGATTATGTTAAGTTTAAATGATTAAAAATAGCAAAACATGTGAATGCAGTTTACACTATTACAAAAATGTTATGTAATATGATGTATAACCTTGACACGGTCCATTGTAGCACGTAATCTTTTTTCCAATTTTGGTAATTCACATCTTAAATCTGCATTATCTCTAACTAACTGCTTATGGACTTTAGTTAATTGATCTAAATTGTTCTCAAGGAAACTAATTTTTTGTTTTTGTGCTAAAGTTCCATTATTTTCTTCATCTGTATCCACTATTAAATTAGATTTTTTCATACGAGACTAAAAAATAATTATTATAATCATAATATATATTATTTATTTACTAAATAATTAATAATAAATATACTTGTAAATCTTGTACAAATATTTTTCGTAAATTATGTAATGTCTGAAGTTCTTTAGTAACTGTATCTTCCAAACTCTTAAGATCTAACCGTGCTTGATCACGACGTTCATTAGCCAAAACATATTCTTGAAGACGTTTACTTTTATCCTCATCTTCTTTTAAAAGTTTATTATAATCATTCTGCAGTTGTTGTTGAGCTAATGTATATTTTTGGTTTAAATCTTTAATTTCATTAATTGTAGCTTGTTTTTCACTAATTTCATCTCTTAGACATGCAAGCTATCAAAACAATATTAACTTATTTATAATATACAGTAACTAAATATATTACAAATATTTAAAATTTTTAATGCATGTTTTAGAAATAAATACAAATCATATTATTTAATTTTCATTACTTGTTTATGATGACCATCACGCAATTCGTCCATTTGCTGTTGTAATGTTATTTGCACAGAAGTAGCCTTTTCAATTTCTTCAGCTTGAACTTTAGATGATGATATAATATGTACTTGTTCTAAAAATAAAAATTAAGTCAATATTTTTATACTATTTTATTTAAATTATTTAAAAATTAACCGGCAGCTTTCACTTTAGCAAAATCTTCTCTTAAGGAATCAATAATTTCTTCTAATGATCGTTTTTTATTTTCGGATTCTTTTAAGGATTCTTGCATAGATTTAAGGCGAGCTTCATTTTGTGAGATTTTTAATCGATTTTCTGCTAAATCTTTTTCATAATCATTAACCTAAATAAATAATGAAAAAAAATAAGGAGTGATTACGACTGCAATATAATTAAGTAATTTACTTTTTTGCTCATATCGTTTTGACTCGATTCAAAGAATTTATTACGTTGAACTAAATTTTTAACTTCAGATTTCATTTTGCTAATGTATAAACGAGCTACTGTGAATTCTTCATCTAATTTACCATCGTTTGCTAGTTGCTTTAAAAATATTTTTATTATTATCAATTAATTAATTTTAACCCTAAAATAATTACATTTAATTCAAATTCACTATTAATTGTTGTACCAATTTCTGCTACATCTTTTATGAGATTGGACATAACTTCTGTTGTACGTTTCTTATGATGTGCAAACATATCTTTCAACTGTTGTAATTCTGAAGTTGTTGTATTTAAAGAAGACTAAAAACAAATAAAATATTGTTTTTAATAATTTTATTTAAGTATTAAAAAATAATACCTCTTTAAAAGATAATTCTTCAATGAGCGATTCATTTTCTTTATTTTTAAGATCAATTTCATGACTTTTGTGATCATAATTTACTGCCAATTCCTCAAGTGCCTGTAAAACTTCTTTTACTTCTTCTTTTGCAAATTCATTTTCCTGGGTTATTTTATTCATTTCATGTTGTAATGTTTCATAATCATGTTGAGTTGATGTGATAAGCTATATTTTAAATTAAAATTTAACATAATTATATATATATATATATATAACATTTATATTTTATTATACTTCTTCTTGTTCTAAAATCTGTTCTTTCAATTTCTCAATATCTTGACTTAATTGATTGATTTCTTCATCTTTATCATCCAATTGTTGAAATAATGCATCTCGTTCGGCTTCTAATTTTTGTTTTATTTCTGTTGACAAAGTTCCTGTCATGTCCCCTGATATGGCTCGTATTGGACCAACAAGTTCTATATAGTAATTAATAAATAAGTTACTGAACTTAACATATAGAACTGATACCGGTGAGGAAAGGATACAGGTATAAAAAAAATAGTGTTGAATTTCGATTACAATTTTAATGCAATAATAAATTATTACATTTGAGAAAACAATTTTGATTAAAGTTCATCAGATAATTGATAATATATGTACCAATTCAAATTTTTTATATCTATCAGTCTCTATGTTCAATGTAAATAATTTATCATAAAACCTGTTAATAAATTACCTAAATACCCTAATTTGACGTTACCTAAGTCAGAATTGTTTTTCGAGTGTAATGATTTATCATTGCATTTAATTTTTAAACAAAATTCAACACTATTCTTTTTACACTTGTATTCTTCTACGTCAGTATCCCTTTCCTTGCTTTATACACTTTAAACAACTACAAAAAAAACATCATAAATGTAATATTCACAATTAATTGGAACTGAGGTAAGTATTTGTATTTGAGCTTTTTTAAAATATTTTGTTTAACATTATTGTAAAATATTGAAATATAATAATACTTATATGGATTCTTAGATTTTTTATTATACTAAAATAATTGTGACTTGGGATTTTTCTAATATTTTGGTAACATGTTAAGAAATAAAACTGTGTTCAACATATATATTATATATTGTTCAATAGAACTTTCAGAACTTAAAATCCAAAATTACCTATTTTATTAATCATTACATAGATAAAAACGATAGTTTTAAGTAATATTCAAGGTATTTTATTTTCTCAAATTAAAATAACAGTTCTAAAATTTTATCACATATATAAAGTACTTATATGAACACTAAATAAAATGTTCAAGTCTTTAAGTTCAAATTGTTTGGGTTATCATAAAATATTGAAATTGAATTTGTTGAAATTTCAATTTTAGTGAAAAATGTCATATTTTTGGTAATTTTTCCTATCATATAGGAAGTATATTGAGAAATTCGAAAATGACCTAAATAAAGTA
Source organism: Tetraneura akinire (assembly GCA_021307375.1). Taxonomy (NCBI): domain Eukaryota; kingdom Metazoa; phylum Arthropoda; class Insecta; order Hemiptera; family Aphididae; genus Tetraneura; species Tetraneura akinire. The sequence goes on from JAIUCT010000015.1 coordinate 4,846,579, forward strand.
CCAGCTACATCCACTTTCCAACTGGAAATATATGCTATTCGAGAAACATTATTTCTGTAGAATTTGTGTCTTCATAAATAAATAAAAGATAGATCATTGTAAAACCAATATATTTTTCACTTCGCTCAAAATCTAAAATTAATTTCTTTATGCTACTATAAATAACTAATAAAATTATTTTATGTACCTTTTTTAATATCAATTGGAATATTTGGAGTTAAAATCTCTATGGGTTCTTGTAAATTAACTTGTTCATCTTCTATAACAGTTTCACCATTTCTCCAACTAAAATTTTTTAATTATTACTTTTAATTTATTATTATTAATAATTTCTTACCGATTAAGTTCAGACAGTAAATTATCACATTTAGCTTTGTAACGCTGGGATCGTTCTTTCTCTTTATTAAAACGTCGCTTCCATTCTTCAGCTGTTAATTCTTCATTAACGGTTATTACATTTTTAATTGTTTTTGCTCTATAATAGAAATAAATAATTTAATTTTAAACATGTAATATTCATTATTTAATGCATATATATGTGAAGATAAAGATCAATTTGAAATATCTCGCATAACTATAATGCTACAGTACAGTCTTTTGTACAGAGTTGTTGTGTATTGTTCTGTAGTTATGCTTTATCTTATTCATTGTTCGGGTATACATCTCTATAGGGAACCTAGTCAATGACCTTGTTGGGCTTACATTTCATCATGAACTAAACCATAATACACATAAGCTCTTAAAATGCTTGGATTCTTGAAGCGAATTTGTAAGGAGATTAAATTGATGCTCCTATAAAAGCTTTATACTGCACTATAGTTAGATCTATTTTGGAATATGCTGTTGTTATTTGGGACCTGTTTACTAAAAATAATATAGGTATCAAATTGAAAGAGTCCAACACAAATTTTTGTATTTTGCTGCTAATATATTAACCAATATTATATTAACATATATTATATATATAATTAATAATTATTAATATATTGACCATAGTCCCCCAAGACTATGAGCCAGTATTGATAAGATTAGTTCTACAATCTTTAGCTGATGGAAGTATTATATTTAATCAAATGCTTCTACGGAAAGTTCTTAGCAGATTTATTGACTGCCCTGTAGTTCTTAGATAAATTAATTTAAAAACTCTTTGTTTCATTCATCTACAATATATATCCTTTCTTTGTACCTATTTGCACCACTAATTACTCTCGTAATTGGCCAATTTATAGGATGATGTATATTGCCATGAGGATCCATCATTTTTATTTAATTAACACTATTTTCTTTAATTGTATACGTATTTAATTATTATTAACTTAATTTTGTATATTACTATATTATATTAAACTATTCTGTACTTTGGGTTGCAGCCCGTTTTGCAAAATAAATAAATTAATAACTTATCTTTTGGTCGAATACTGTAAATTTTAGTATAAATTATTTGAAGAATAAAAGAAAAGAAGATTAATAAAATAATAATATTATATAGGTATAAATTAATATGCAGATAAATAATTTTATTTTATGTTACTAGTTTAAAGAAATCTTGAACAGGCCTAAAAACTTTGAATAAGAAAATAAAAAATATGTATTGCCATAATCTAATTATTTTTTTAAAGGAACTAAGGACAAATTGGCATGGATATTACTTCATAGCTGGAAGGTCGCTAACCTTACATTAGCTAACACTAAGCCAAGGACTTCTAGATTGGAACTCTTTCAATTTACTTCACTATATAATTAGGGAAAAGGAATATATATGGAACATAATTTAAATAAATGAGAAGGTTGGTTTATAGTAGATAATGATAGATTTAAATTAATTATCAGATCCCTTATTGCATTACTAGATCAATCATAACATTGTATATAGAAAAAACTAAATTCCTATATTTCATGTGTTAGACAGAGAAAGAAAATCACCACTTTCCATCCCCTTAAGCGACATATTTAATATAACTGATTCATTTTTATTTATTCATTACTTAAATAAGTTTATTATTATATGATTAACTTACCTTCGACCAAAGTCTAAAGTTGATTTAGTTTCAGATTCATTAAATGTAGCAGGTGAACAACAAATTATAATTGTTGTACGTGCATTACCACCCAATGATTCTTGTAAAATTCTTGTTAATTTTGAATCTCGATAAGGTATATGTGTTTTTTTATCTTCAGCCAAAGCTGATATAACATTACCCAAGGCCGATAATGATTTATTAATATTTTTAGCCTCATCTAATACAGTACCTTCCGCTCCAGTTTTGCTAACCTACATCATATTGGTTTTATTATACCCAAGTATTATTATAACAAATTAAATAAATTACCTTTTCACTACCGGCTAAATCTACAAGATATAATTTTCCAGATAATTTTTTTTCGTTTTCTAAATTTTCTTGTTTGACATTTATTAAAAATACACTATGACTTCTTGAACTATGCTCATTCATATCTAAAATTATTAAGAAATTAAAATAATTTGAATACATTATATATTATCACAATAATTTTACTGGTAACTGCAATATGCCTATTTGATTTTCCTTCTTCAATTACCGAAAACACTTCTTCTGGACTAGAAACAAAACGTTCAGTAGCCCCTTTTACAAAAGGAACACGATTTTTATCTTCATGGACACTTAAATTTACTTTAGATACTAAAAATAATCAACATACAATGAATTAATAAAATAATTACTTATTTATATATATACATATACATACCATCCAATAAATCACGGATCTTATCCATATAAATTTCAAAATAAGAAACCTTTATATGGAATTCTAAATTTTCTTCCATTGCATATATATGATTAAATATATCATTAACAATTCTAGGAATGATACCTTGCTTAGATGGGTCACCAATAACACCTTCCATTGTATGTGTTTTACCTGAAGATGTTTGCCCATATGCAAAAATTGTGCCATTGTAACCAGCAAGCACATCTAATAAAAATTAATAACAACTTATATTTAAAATAACTTTAATTTTATTATATTTAATTATTATTTTAAAGTTAATTATTAAAAATATTACCTGAAACAATTGATTTTGCAGCATCCACATAAACTTTATCTTGACTTGCGTTTGGCTTAAATACTTTATCAAATAAATAAACTTTGCCCTATATTCAACATAATATTTAAAATTAATTATGATTATTATCATAACATAAGGTAAATAAAAAATCAATTTTTTTTTTAGTTTTATTTTTGTTTTAATTCATTCTTTAAAGTATTTATACTACTTCTTAATCTATCTACTTAGTGTCTTAGTCAATAATTATTGACTATTTTATATGTTGTATGCATAAAATAATTATGTAGTACCTATGTTGTTTAATATGGTTAAGATATTAATTTAAAATCATAAATTTATAGTAGGCAATTGCTTTTTCAAAAATATCAATGGTTTTGTTATTCAATTACTACATATTCCAATGATAGAACCTGCAACGGTTATGAAATGTTAGTTCAATAATAACAAAGATATTTCCACAAAAAGTAATACTATTAGTTCAATTCGTTAAAACTTTATTAACCAACTCATAAATTTATAACTAAAATAAGAATACTTCTGAATTATTATATCTGCATGATTACGCAGATTAACTAATAAAATACTATACCAAGATATGTTTAATATTAAATTGTAACATTATCAAATACCAATATAAACATAATAATATTAATAAAATTATGTTATTTAAATTTTGCCTTACAATCTACAAGAAAAAAATCATTATTTCTGCTATACAAATCTGACACTTTAAATTCATAATAATCTTCTATTTGTTAGGCAAAAATTTCTATTTTATACTATTATTAATTGTTAAATACTATTTATTAATAAACCCACATATTGTATTATAATTAATAGTTGTGATAACATACATAAATACTAAATTACTAAATTAATTAAATCAATAAGTATTTTCAAACATTGCCACATACTATTGGAGAATATAAGTTATTTAATAGGTCTGTGCTGAATTAAATTATTAATTAGACAGATATAATTATAATTAAAGCACATCCTGTTTTGAATGCGTTTATCAATAATGATGATGTGCATATTTTTTTTAAGTTTATTTTATTAACTCAATGACTATTTTATTACGATATGAAAATAATATGAAAACAGTAGTTAACTTACACCAATTGTAATACAATTTTCATCAGGACCCGGTGGAAATTTTACAATAAACTTTGAGCCAGCTTTCTCTTCGGAATCGTTTAACGGACGAAAACGGCAAACAACTTTAATACTATCCTCGGCAGCAATTTCTCTCTCAGCAGCCATTATGTTGGAAGTCGATTATAAATTCAATTACAATACAGACGAATTTCGTAGTGCACTTCCTAATTTCTACTATTTTAATGCTTTTACTTATTATTTTTTCTTCAGTTTAACATCATTGAATTCGAGATAACAATTATTGTTGATGATCAATATAATATCACAAAACGAGCGTCAGTCTCAGTATATCAACACGCATACCACATTCATTAAAATGTAATACGTACAAGGTACAACACAGCGATTGTACAAAATATTTACGGGCACGCAGACGAAGGCGCTAAGCGTGACGGCCGTCGTTTAATGAGCAGCAGAGTAAGGCGACTAGCTACAGCGAGCAATAAAGAAAATAGATAACAGTAAACAAATATAATATAATATAAAAGTATATTTGAACACGTTCACTATAAATACTTAAATACTTTTAAATTTCTGGTGATGTTTTTAACACGTCGATTATATGAATTTCGCGAACATCTTTTATCGCACAGTTTTGTCACAAAGAAAACGGACGGGAGGTTGACTGATCAAAACAATAACCCCAAACAAGCTATAATACTATATTATTATGTCGGAGGGGGGTATTACACCGTGGTAAAGCAACTGTACACAAGCAGCTGCTGCTGGCCTGCTGCTGCTGCTGCTGCTGGCTGCTGATGTTGTGCTTAATTCTATAGGACACGGAATATAATATTATTATAGTGCTTACTGCATAAATATGTCTAATAATACGCCGACTGTAGTATTGATATTGACATTGAAAAGATCTACGTTCGATATCAGCCGTTTGGCCACCCCTGATTTGTTTTTGAGAACGATAACTTGATAACAGCACAGATAAATTTTTATATTAAAGATATTCTCTATGTTGATGCTTTACAAAAAAAATCATTCAAATATAGATAAAGGAAATCAATAAATCATAAATTCTGCGCATTCTCAAGTCTCAACTCACGTTCTCGTTTCTCGCTGTTTTAGTGTTTTGTTTAAATTAGAAACATTTAAATTCATAGTGCAAAATGTTTAATTGTTACTCAGTATCTTCGATTAATACATACTCAAAAATTGTTTCTACATTCGTATCAATATAACTTAAGTCATTTATAATGTTTATTTTATCGTGACATTCATGAAAATCGTGAACATTTCACCCACAAATTATAATAACTGGAACTCAAATAGTTGGTTATTTATTCCATACAATTTCTATAAAATATATAATTATAAACATAGGTATTTATTTTCTTTCAGGATATATTAGTGATACAAATAGATCACTGGACACTGATATTCCTAATTTAATTTAAAACTAATCTACCTGTTTAAATAATTTATACGTACATACTTAAAAATGTCTTATGCAAATGCTCTTTCAAAAAATATAGTAAAAACACCAATGGTGTTTAAAAAACTACCAGATGAAAAAATATTATTTGTAATTGATTCATATGCATTATCTAAATTGGATATAGACTTCAATACTAATAAAATGGAACCAATGTCTAGTTTAGCAGTAATTCAAGAAGCATACAAATTATTTGCATTACAAAAAAATTGTTTACAAAATAATTATTTTGGAATTTGTATATTAACTTCACAATCATACAAAATGATAATGGATTTTACAACAAATACTAACAAAATAATTGAAACATTAAATTCCATTTCAATACAAAATGATAAATCTGAAATTGCTTCATATGACTTTGGACCTTTATTAAGATATGTTGGAGAATTAAGAATTTTGCATAAAGATTGTATATTAAGAGTTATCATGACTTATAATAGAGATGATTGTTTTCCGATCATAGATCCATTGGATAGAAATACTTTTAATTTATTTTGTTCTTCAACATTTTATTTTGATATAGTTTATGTCTGTGAGAAAAATATAGAACATGATTCCACTGCACAAAACATTTATGGAAAATTGGCCTTATTATGTAATGCTTGGTCATATAAAGTATGTGTTCAAAGGAAGCCAATATCAATAATAAATGGGATCGTATCATTGTTACCAAATCCTCAATTAAGAAAAGCACAAAATTAAAATAATTTTATGAAAAGTATTTTTATTTTTCAAGCCTGAGTAATTTATATTGTTTTTTTTTATATGCCATTAATGCTTGATTGTATCAAATATTTAGTAGCAGATAAATTCTTTTAATTACATTCTATTCTGTGACAGTGTAAAACATAAAAAAATTAATACATTAATGTATTTTACACACTGTTAAAATAATATAATTTTTCATAAATAGTTGATACAATTCCACATAACAATTAAATGTGTAAATATAAATATTAATAAATAGTAAAATTAATTTACATTAATTTTATTTAAGGTTTTTAAAATGTAAATTATAATGATTAAATTTTAAATTAAAATTAAAATTAAATCTATAAACTAGTAGATCAATTAATTTTGTGTTTAATTTTTTTTTTTTTTTTTTTTTACTTGTTTCAAATTTTTGTTCATAAAATATTAATAAATGAATAAAATTGGAAATATTTTTTGAAATAAAATAATTAAAAATGTAAATATGTGTATTAATGTATTAAATAAAATAGTAATTACATTACCAATCATAGAGTAAGAATATACCAATACATAAATGTACCAATACTTAAATATTATGTAATAGGTATAATCTATCATTTAGTACATTTGCTTGGTTAATTATAAATAATTTAATATTATTAGTTAATTATAATTATAAATTATATCTAAATACTAAAAGTTAATTTTGAACAGAACTGTTGCCTACACCAGTTAATAGTAGATACAGTGAAACCTCGATTATACAAGATAATGATGGGGGGGGGTCACATGAATAAATGAAAACCACGGTTAATCGAGACTTTTTATAATTACATTTTTTATTTAATTATAATTAGAAATATTTACAATAATGTTATACACCTATAATATAAATATAATAATCGATGTATAATATTACTTATCTTCATATTATCAAAAATATCATTAATACATTGTCAATATCTTATATTATGTAATATAAAATTATTTGATTATAACTACATATTATATATCTACAGTCTATACATATTTTTAAATTTCCGGAAGAGTGAGTACGTTTAATTGCAAACACAGATAATCAAGGTTCTACAGCATTCATATTTAGTTCAACTAATTTTTTTAATTATTATTAAACTTCAAATTTTTATAACAAATTAGTTTAAAAATTTTCACAATTAATATATTAAGTTCACAGTAATGAGTAAAGTTGAAGTGTCACACGTCAAAGGTAGCAAATCCTCAAAAATCTTTAAATTTCTCTCAAATTGAATTTGAGCTAATTTTTATCAATTCTGGTACCATTTTAGGATATTATTTTTATTGATTGATAACATTAATTAATGGTATTCTTGCTAATGCTAACTGTTGTATTTTTAGAATATCAATTTTAATTAATAATGAAGGAAATAAAATGAAACTTTAAATCACGGAGATTGCCATTATAGCCACAGAAATGTTGCTTTATTATGGAAATGTCATATTAAATCGGAGTCAAACTGACTTATACTACTGACTGGCTATTTTCAGCAAAGCTTGGTTCTTATGTACCCTTTTAAAAATATAAAAATAATATTTATGTATGTTATTTTGATACTAAACTGTGATTATATTAAAAATAAAACAGAATAATGAACTTTTACATTTAACAATTTTTATTTTATAAAACATACAAAATATAAAATTGCTTTAATCAAAACTTATTAATTAATAATTTACTACTATAAAAAAGTCTTAGCTTAAATTGTATTAAATACAAACAGTATTTAATGGTTTACAATAGAGAGTTTTTGCATAACACCGGTTAAAAATAACGTTATTTACCAAAATAGGTATGTGCACATGCACTCTGAATAACGGTACAGTTATATTTTTATCGTTAACAGTTATTTTCGATCGTTTAACGTAAATGATAAATTGATTTATTGTAATCATAGAGGACCCATCGTACCTCGTAATCAGTTATAAATCACGTGCGATAAGAAAATAAAATTGTTTTCACTAATTCACAAAATAGTTAATTATAATAATTATTATTATTTATTAATAAATATTATTATTAATATTAATTAATTTTATTAATTAATGGCTAAAAAAGAACGTTTGAGGTTTTCAAATGATGACGATTTGTGTCTCTTACGATAAGTTGTTAGTAATAATCTATTTAATGATAATGAATAGTGGCTCATTAAAAAAAATGCCATTAATAATTCGAATAAAAATTTTTCGCTTTGAACAATTAAAGAGCTTAATTAAATAAAATAATAATATTAAATAAATTAATACAATTACTCGATTAAATTTTAAACAAATCGTAAATTTAATCACAAAATTTGTATTTAATATGATAACATGTTTTAACGGAAAATCCAATAATGCAAAAACTAAAGTTTCATGTATTACGGTGAATATATTAACGAATGATTTAACAGAACGTTATTTTTACCATAGCGTTTAACGGGCGTTATGCAAAAACTCCCTAATAATATATAATAATTCACATACAAAATTGATTAAAAAAAAATACGTTTTGCTTCAGATAGGCTTTGCTCCATTGGACAATATGGACATTTTAACCTTAACACAAATAAAAAAATTAGTATAAATCTTAAGTTTAAATTAAATCATATTACTTGTTAGGAGTTCCCAGTTTTATTAAAGCATCTTTAGATATTATATGTCCACAAATAAGTCTCATTGGAGGATTTGAATTAGAACTTTGTTGTCTAAGAATAGGACACGCAAACATTGAATGATATCTATGTTCAGAGTCTAACTGAATTTCAATCTGAAGATAAAAATCATAATTATTAATTTAAATTATATACCTATATAATAAAATATTTATATGTATTTTGGGCCAGTAGGCCTTAGGCTGACCATACACTGATAAACCAAAGTTGACTAAAGAAACTTTAGTCATGATTATTTATTTTACTTTTGGTCATTATATAATTATGATTGCCCCAAACATAAAACATTAATCATTCAAAACATGGTTCAAAAGACATCCAACGATCTAAAAATATTGTCTTGTTATTTGTGTAATTTGATCTAATTAAACTAGTCAAAATAGAGTACAGTCCATTTCAATATAGCAATATTAGTTATGACTAAAAGCAAAAATGTTTTATTCTGACCAGGTGGCATACTTTTTCATCATGAAAATTTTATTTTTAATCACAATAAAATGAAATTGTTTTAAAGTAATTTTAATTTACCAGTATATAGTCAGCCTTAGTAAGATTCTAGGACCTGGCTACCTATTAATATTTTGTTTAGTTTTAGTTTGCAAATTGTGTCCAAAACATCAAATAAACAGTATGTAAAATTAAAATATTAAGACAATTTTGTTATTTATCATATATTATAACTAATATTTTATTTAAAGTGAACATTTATTAATAGTAATTTCTACAAAAAAAAAATAATAATTTACTGCTGACTTTAATTAGTAAAATGTAAAAATGGATATTGTACTTAAATAATTTTTTGACTATATTTATAAACAAAAAATGGAGGATTATTTCAACATATTTGTTAATATATAATAAAGATATTTATTTTGATCTTCTGGGCACAATAAACAAATTAACTCTAAAACTTAGTTTTTATATCTATAAGTATAGAATACATATTATTTATGTATAACATTTAATAAATAGATAATATACATAAACTTACAGGTAATTCATCTTTGTCTTTCAAAATATCAACTACTCGACTGTTTGCCAAAACGTGATTAATATTTAATAATGCTGGCAAAGCAATACAGCCGGCATTAACACTAAAAAAAAAATATAAAAATATTAAAACATTATATCATAGACTCTATAAAAACGAATAATAATTTATAAATAAATTTAATTATTAGATATTTATGTACTAAAAATAATAAAATATGTAATATTACTTCAAAAACTCTTCAAAAACTGTAATAACATTTTTAAATCAATTATTAAAAATAAAATGAAAACCATAAAAACAAAAACAAATATATTTATACAATTAATGAATTTTTTGAATAGAGTATATTACTTATTAATTTATTATTTATAATACTATTTATACCTGACATTAAGCAAGCTGTCAAAACTTAAACCTTGTAATATACAAGCATCTCTGATAAATAACTCATTAACTTCTTTCCATATATTATCTTGTATTACATTCGCATAGGGCGATTGATTCATATCTCCCTGTACATATAATAACATTCCCATCAATGTTTGGATTTCTATATAAGAAAATAAATAAATAAATAATCATTTTTATTATTATTTTGGTATATTCATACCTTTTTCATAAGTATTAGCAAATTGCCCAAAATTTGATCTAGCATATAAAACAGCTTTACTTTGATATTTTGTACCTTTTTGGATAATTGACAGAAACTCAATTTTATGAAGCTTAAATTCAAGAGAAGAACTCTAAAATAATAATTAATTATTTAATTTAAATAATATATTTGTATGACACCTGTATGAATAGTATTTTTATTTTATTTTTTATTAAAATTATGAATAGCATTTTTTTTATTTTTTATTAAAATTACATTGTATTTAATAATAATATAGTAGACAGTAATATGTATAAATAATTAATATTAATGCCTATCCAAATAATATTATTTCATAAATAGGTATAACTACTAATTATATTTCTTTTTAAAGTAAACCTTATAAAATTGTTGTAATATTTTCTGCGCATGTTCTAATCTTTTGATTTTTTTTGTTTTTGGTCTCGGTTTCATAATATTAGTAGTACATTTCATTTGTGTTTTATGATATGGAATGCGTATAGGTAAATTAGACATAGATGAATTTTTTTTAACCAAAGAGTTTGGATACATCTATTAATAAAATAATACAATTTAATATTTCATAAATACCAAATAACTTATAAAAATATTTACCCGAGTTTCTAATAATGATTTATTTTCTTTTACCCATTCTAAAGCTGGATAAATATCTTTATTTTGCAAGCGTTCTTTTATATAGTTAAATTTAGCATATTGTTCTTTAATACTAGATTCCATTTCTGTTCCAGATTCCTATTAAATTAAATACAAACATTTTTTATAATTAAACAAAGGTAGACAAAGATAAAAATAAAAATATTTTACTTGTGAAAATTCATTAGCAATATTTAACATGCCTTCCCTATGAAAATGTTGACAAATAATTTTATTCACCATAATTGAATTTTCAGGGTCTCCAAGAATATTATCTTTACAAGTAGAAGAAAAATCGGATACAAAATTCTAATAAAAACCATTTAAACTATATAAATACTAAATATTAAAAGTTAAATATTATTCATACACTTAAGTTAACTACCCATATAAAAATTCTTAGCATGATTACATGTTAATGTAAATAGATACATACTTTATCAATTGATTTTCCAATCTTCGAAATACTACTATGTAATCCTTTATGTTCACTGGTTAATTTTTGTGTTTCTTTTTTTGACTTATCAATAAATAACTTTAAAAGAGCAAATGTTAACTCTTTATTTTCTAAATATTATATAATTGAATAATGCAATTACAGTTTTAAAATTATTCTTAACTTAAACATATACTTAATAGTAAGATCTCACCATCAGGATTTGTTTGTAAATTATTATTAATTGACTCCAAATTATCAATTAATTTTTGTAAACTATTATTAAAATTTTGACGTAAACTTCCAAATTTTGATAAAACTTTGTCAACTTCACGATCAACAGCCATACAAGCATCCATTATAAATATCTAAATACCTACAGTAAAAAAATGAAAAATAATTATTTGGATATACATAAGTAAGTTTATTTATTTAATTACGTATAGTATAAATGACATATGAAATTATTACACTACCTTGTCGACTTGCCTAACTAAATTTTTACAAAAAATTAAATAACTATATCAATTATTCAAAAACTGTTTTAGCATTAATATTCCACTGTTTACATACACGAATCGCAGTTTTGTTAATAATATAATCCTAAGATCTATTTAAAAAGTTATTGTCAACAAACGTAAAACACAACTAATATTTTTTGGGTAATTATAATTTATAATTGATATTATTTTTTACGAATAGCATAAAAAAGTTGTAATTAAATACATTAATAATGTCGGGATAAACGATCAAATCTAGAAGCATTAAGATTTAGTAATAAATAAAGAGTTGAAAATGGAAAGAAGTCAAAACCTATAACAGATCAAGAATTTCATAAACTGACACGAGACAAAATGAAAATGTTTTACGAATTCTGTTTGTCTTTTAAGTATAACTCGTGTGGTTTCGTCACTCCCGACTCGGCATCTCAGATAATAAACATTAAACAACAATGTAAAATGTATGTTTAAACTTCGCACTTTTCTCTAGTATAGTTGTATTCTACTTATAAAATTTTAACAAAAACGCCTCTTATTTAGCATGGTTAAATAATTATAAGGTATAACTACTATAACAGAAATGACCAATAAATAATTATAATACTATAAAAGCACAGATAACATAGATTTTATGTTATCTGTGATAAAAGTATAAAAGTATAAACAACTAATTGTTTATAGTATTTTCTGTCATATACAGAGGTTATACTAATGTTGTTTTTCGTGACGTCACGCAGCTTAAACACTATTATCAATTTTATCTCGTATTTTCTATCTACAACCGCGGTTATAACACAGAACACAGTTCTGTGGTTATAACTTCATGTCATCACTTATCATTGATAAAATTCAATAGCTATTCAAAAACTGTAGAAAAAATGCCTCATAAAAAATTTATTAAAAAATTTATTTTTCATAAAATAAAAAATGATCTTTCTCGTATTTGTAAATTTAATGAATTGTGTGAAAATTACTATGATTTCATTAATGGTCGTCTTATTAATTGTAAACTTTTCCGAGATTTTAATTGGAAATCTAAACACATTAAAAGAACTAGAGCAGAAAAATCCAAAAAAGAAGAGCTGATACTCCTGCCGCAGGGATATAGGTGTGCAAATCATAGTATTTCGAAAAATGATCTAAATAAAGTACCAACTACATCCACTTTCCTATCGGAAACATATGCTATTCGTGATAATCGGAGCATTATTTCGGGTAGTAAAAGTGTCTTCATACTTCTATCATTGTAAAACCAATTCATTTTTCGATACGCTTAGAATCTAAAATAAACTTCATATTCTAAAATATAATTAATTTGGTACTGCTTAACACTTGTTATTAAAATAATTGTCATTAGTAATATTTTATCTTATTTTAGTATTGTATTTTAGATTCTGAGCGAAGCGAAGGATGTATTGGTTTTACAATGATGTGTGATTTTTTTTTCTATTCTGTATACACTTATTACTCGATTTAATACTCCGATTTTCACGAATAACATGTTTCCGGTTGGAAAGTGGATGTAGTTGGTACTTTATTTAGAGTCTTTTCGAATTTTTCAAAATTTACTCTATGTGATAGAATAAACGACGAAAAACCTGCATTTTACATGAAAACTGAAATTTTGATGAATTCGATTTCGGGCAATTTTGAAATTAGAGACTTGTAAATTTTATTGGGTGTTCATTTATGTACTATATGTGTGATTACTGATTAAGTTTTGTGTTTTAAATATTTCATAAAAAAATGTCAAAGTTTTAATCAATTCCTACATTATCCGACTGAACTTCACTCAGAATTGTTTTTCGAATGCAAGTTTATTATTGCATTATGCATTCAAATTCTAATTAAAATTAAATACTATTATTTGCACACCTGCATCCTATGCGGCTGGAGTATCAGCTCTTTTTAAATTAAAATTAAAATGTTTAAGATAGGTATTAATGTATTATCCTTAAATATTGTAACTATATAAAATGTATTAACTAAAACTATAAACTTAATATTAAATAAATATTAATTTCCAACTAAACATTAAATACATAATCTAATGATTATAAAATAAAAATTATAATATAAATAATTTCTTATGATATTTATGTAGTTAAATTTAATATAATATGTAATAATTATTAATTATTAATTTGGTAATTTTATATACTAAATTCTAAATAAATTCTTGATTATTAAGTTTTTTCGTAATGTATACTTCAGTGAGATAAGTTTGGGTAAATGTAGTCAATGACTCAATTTCTGATTTCTTATTTAACTTTTTTAGCATTAACACCTAAATAGAATTAAAATTATGAATATAAATATAGGTAATTAGTAATAACTAAATATAAAAAGTCAAAAATTAATAATAATAAATAGAATACTATAACATTAACATAATTGTTTAGTAGCATACTTGATGTAAAATTTTGTGGTTAGAATTTATATATGATCTTTTTAAAAGAGATTTCACTCGTTGTTGATCTGCAATAGCCAATGAAATACTTGGTAAATTAAATGATTCTATATCTGTAGGATGAACTCCTAACCATTTTATAGTTGGTACACTAAGCATTTCGTTTTGATAAAACATCATCTAAAAATTTTTTATAGATAGTACGGATAACTTTATGTATATTGTATAGTTAAAATTCAATTTTTATTATTGATTTATAGATAAATATAAAATAACAAATTATTATAGTTAATAGTTTAATACTACTTTTTCTAAAATAATATTTTTGTACTAATTAAATCTTACATTTGAGCCAAATCTGTAAACACACATAATATCTATGCCATAAGGATTTGCATCCATTAATGCTAATATTGGTATTTGTAATTTACAGGATAATTGTTTTACAAATAATCTAGTATTAATATCAGGAAAACCTTTTCCCTAAAATAATTTAAAATTTAATATTAAAACGTAATATAGATATAAAATAAAAATAACTATAAACTACTCATATATATATTACTTATTTATAATTTTACTGTTAACCAGTTTTATATTGTTATGTATAAAAAATATAAAAACTTACAGTTATTATGATAAATGAACAATTATTTCTTTTTAATAAACCTTCATTAATAATTTTTTGAAATGAAGCATTTTTTTCAATTAATAAGATATATTTTGCATTAGATTTAAAATTATCTATATCAAAAATATCTTGAGGTATTTGGATACCTAAATTAATCATTTAAAAATTTATGAGTAATTTGTAAAATTGATATGCATAAATAATAATATACGTATAACATATCATTATATTATTAATAATAACGTATAATAATTTATATTATTTATGAAAATAATTTATTAATGATTTTATAAATTAATATAATGGTTAATAAACAATATTTTACAAAAATAATAAAAATAATATATAATAATAGATAGCTATATCATTAATTTTTAATCAATATTTATATACCTATAAAAAAGTTTAAAATAAAATATATATTATATACTAATTATAATCTAATAATTTTTAAAATAAACACATGTTGCAAAAAATTAATAATCACCATACGACTTGAGCATTTTTTTCCATTAATGAAAACAGAATTAATTTACCTATATAAATAAAAATAATTAATTTCAAAAACTTTGACTATTTAGAAACAAATCAAATCTTACCTACTATATCATAATACATAATACTGCAAACAATATATATTAAAGATAATTAATACGCTTAAATAACTAGGAATATATAATTAATAATTATATTATTAATATGATATATAATTATTGTTTAAATAAACAAATTAAAAATAATATAATAATAATATACATATAAAAATTAAATTAAAATTGAAATTAACTAACAATATTAACATTAACCTCTTAATTGATTCTAATATACTTTTATTACTTGTAACAGATGAACAATAACCGTTGCTCCAATAATGATCATGGTTGCATGGTCAATTGCTGTAACTATTATTATGACTGCTTTGGCCATTTCAATCAACAGGTAAAATTAATTTAAAATAAACATATATATATAATATATTAAAATATACAATATATCAAATTAATCTTGTGTTCAAAATTAAAAAACAAAAAAAAAAATTATTTATATTTCAGCATTACCATTATAATTGTGGGCCACCAACATCACCACCACAACAACAATCAGCAATAAAAAAAAAGGTGAAAAATACATGAACAAATACATAGATTATAGTTACTAATAAGTAATAATAAATAATATGCATTTTAAATATAATGTACTTATTTTTTTTAAATAAAATACTTAAACAAGTATAATTTTAATAAAAAATGACATGTATGAATTTTAATATATTAAATATATTATATAATATTAAAATATATTTTTTCCAGAATGCAATATTGATGCAATGTTGATGGTCCCAAAAAAATGTAATTATAAATAAACAATAAATGTATTGAACAACATAATTATTACCACCACAATGGTAACAAAAATAACAAAAAAAAAAGGAACAAAAGATGAGACCTGTTCCTCCACATACAAAAGTAAATATTATATATGTACCTAAGTTTTCACGTTAGTTTCATTATATTTTTTCCCTTTATTTATTTACTTAGATGATAAGATGAAATAATATAGACAATTTTGTTTTTGAAGGAGCAAGTCAAATCTAAGACCCATAGTTGCCAAACAATTGAGACTACCCGAGTAATTATAATTATTAAGAACAAATAATAAAAAATCAGATTTCACAAATAAAATAATAATTTATATATAAAATAACTAAAAGTTATTTTTTTGTTTTGTTACAGATGTGATAATCTAATTAATATATAATAAATAAATAAAAACTAAAAAAAAAATTAGTTTTATTTAATTTAATTATTTAACACCTACCAATACTTATTATGTATAGAAATATAAGTAATATTACTATCCATGTATTTACATAATAATATAAAATTGAAAGAATATATTAAATAAACAAATAGATACATTTAATTAAACGTTTCTAAATATTAATTACTAACGTGACACTAATATATATTCAGCAGTACCAATATTACAATATTACAATATTTATCTGCATAGAAACTATAATCTTTAAACTCGAAATTAAATAATAATTGGGTTATAGTAAAATATTTAAACTGATTTAGTCAAAATTGCAGTATTGCTATTCTTTGGTCATTATTTGATACATTTTGATAATTTTGAAAAATCAAAAAATAACCTAAATAAAGTAAGTACCAACTATATCTACTTTCCAAACAGAAACATATGCTATTCAAGTAAATCAGACTATCGGAGCATTATTTGTAATAGAAATGTTCATATCACTATTGTTAAATATTAAAAATAATAAGAAAAATACTTATAAATACTTTAAATATTAATTTTACTGAAATTATAACTTTAAACACCTATAAAAAAAAAAAAAAAAGTCTTGAGATTTTCCTAATATTTTGGAATTACGTTAAGATTGGAAGTAAGCTTCAATAAAATTTTCCAAATTTTTTAGTTTTTCTTTTAATTTTTATTGTAAAAGTATTGAGAAATAATAAGAAGAATATGCGTATGGATTCTAATATTTTCTTTAAACTAAAAATATAAACTTTAAATAGCTATAAAAAAAAAAAAAAAAAAAAAAAAAAAATGAGACTTGGGATTTTTCTAATATTTTGTAATAATTTTAAGTAATATGTAGACATACTTTAGCAAAATTTTCAGTTTTCATTAATGCCAAAAATTTCCAATTTTATCAAACATATACATAAAAACGAGAATTTTATGAAATATTCGAAGTCCTATATTTTGTAGAAAAATTAACCAAACGGTTCCAAAATTTTACCACATATATAATACCAATAAAATTTGTATTATTATATTATTATTTATATAATATTATTATTTACAATCTACTATAGTTAATTACTACCTAGTTACTTGGTACCTACTATAATAATAAAAGTACCTACCTGTCTAGATTTAAGAAAGCACCAAATTGCATAAGCACCCATAAAATTAGGTACTAGGTACTAAAATATTAAATGAAGAGGTGGAACTTAAAATAATAAAAATATATTTATAATACATTATACATACTATATAAAATTATTTATACAATTACCTACATAATGGTATATTAATAATAATACATAATGGTAAATTTAATAAAATATATAACATTTAATTATTTAAATTCTTATGGAAATTTTATTTTAAAATTATATAATATTTCAATTATTTTACTATTTAAATTTTTCTAATTGTGTAAAATTATCTATAGATATTCTACTTTACCTTCGATTGTTTTTGAACAATCAAGAATTCTTCCACTACACATGTACATAATTAAATTTCCTGCAACTAATCCCTTTGAAGTTAGTGTAATACCTATTTCCCAAGATTTTGTTTGTAATAAACAACATATATCAGTAAGTGCTTTATGTACGGTATGATGCTGTTTGAATAGAATTGTATCTCCATAATATAATTCTCTGAAATTTATAATGACAATAGTGTATGTATTCGGTGTACCTACTACATAAGATAATTATTACTCTATAAAAAAAGAAAAGTATAATTTAAAATATTTTATAGAAAAAAAAAATTATTAAAAATTTGATTTAAATTATTGCGATTTGTGAATTTGTAATATATAACATACGTATATAGGTGCTAATAGCTAATCCTTTCATCAATTAATCAATTTAAGGATCGAAAAGACAACATCTATAAATGTAATATTAATATGTAAGTATGATTTATTAATTTGAATGGGTTAGATTATACCTACGTGGAATCGTAAAAAATTATTAACGATAAAAACTGTAAATTATGAAAACAAAAAAATATGAAGTACCTATATCAATAATTATTAAAATAATTTGTTGATAAACACTTTTTAAAAATATCTCGTTCATATTTTTAATTAAATTAAAAGACAATTATATTTGATATTTTTATAATGTTTTACTTATTATTTACCTCAATGTGCATGATTTTTTAGTCGTTAAATTTTTATATATTTTTGATAAAATATAAATTATAATTGTAAAATATGTTCGATTTCGTTTGATTTTAAATAATATTGTTTTATGTACTAATAGGGTTTTCTTGTTATAAATACAATTATACCTGTCAATATAGAACAATAATTCAGATATTAATAATATTATACATCATTATATTCTTTATATAACTATATAGGTAAGTGCCCTCTTCTTGTAATATATTTACGTATCTAATGTCCTAATTATTACGAATATGCATTAATTACATTATATCTGTATTTTTTATTCTAATTAATTTTTTTTTTTATTTATTGACATAATTTCATTTAAATTATATTTTATATATAAATACATTTTTAGCCTTATAGTTATTTAAATGTATTCATTATATTTATATTCTAAACCTAGAATATATTAGTTTTAGACTTCTATAGTGGAGTACCTAGTGGTTTTACCTATGTGTGTGGTTTTTTTAAATATATTTATATATAGCTAGGTAAACACTCTTGACCAGAAATAATATCTTAATAATTACATAGAGTACCATTATGTATCCGATAAAGATCACGTCTAGTTGGTAATTAATTACTAATTATTCGACTAGGTACGGTTATTTTCGAATTTCTCAAAATTGAATTTTCCGTTGGGAAAACTACCAAAAAATCAGGAAACACGGCAATTTTCACATAAACTAAAATTATACGTTAACGTTATTTATTTTCAGCTTTTTTTTATAGTGTGTCAAAAAGGGACCTCTTTTGATACTTCTAGCTATATTAATAACCACCACTGTATAATATATTGTATAACCTAACCTACTAACACTAAGTATAGTACTAGGTACTTACCAATTTGGCAATTTAATCATATTAATCTTGAGTTCATTATTATTGTATACACTCTTAACAATATTTATGATAGTATTTTCTATTCGTATTAATATTAGTTTCGTTCGTTCTTTTTTTATATCTATAACCATCAGTTAATTCAGTTAATATCAATTATTAGTTAGGTGTACTGTGTAGCCATATAAATATATAATTGGAAGATAGTGTTATAAAAAAATGTACCTACCTATTTCTGTAATCATTTAGTTCTCAATTTTTCACATAATACAAAAATTTTATGATATTAACCATATAAATTAATTTTAATAGGTATTTCTGTTTAATATTTTAAAGTTTTCTCTATCACATGCATTTATGTTATTATTTTTTATTTATACATTATAATAAGTAAAAAAAAAATTATAAAAATAACTAAATAAATTTTGTATCGATTATTACTCCTCTTTGTGACATTTATATATAATTCTGAATTCACCCAATAATTATAAATTTATAGCTATAGGTACCAATAATAGCTATTATTTGATACATTATATATATACATATTAAAATCCCATAATGCGTCTAATTAAATATGTATAAATATGTTAACCATACATTGAAATATTAAATTATACGTAGGTACACATAATTGTTTTTAAACCACTAACGTCTAACATAGGTATATCTAATATTAGTAATTTAATTTTTAATTTATTAAAATATCGATTAATTAATAGTACCTAATAAGTTTAGGTAAATTATTTAATACAGCTATTTTATTTTAAATTAATGTAAAATATTTCGTTTTTGAAAAAATTACCTACTTAAAGAACTAATTATACGTATATTTTGAAAATCAGAATTTTTATGAAATTTATAAATTGAATAAATACGGATAATTCTTAAAAAATATTTGAATTCAAATAAATAATATGAAAAAATTCTTATAGTTATGCGCTTATATTTTTACTACTCGAGTTAATGTAATACCTACACTGATATTTCTAATTATATATTTTATATATCTATAAAAAGTATTTATACTAATATATCTATTACCTAGGTACTTACTTTGTGTATTCATTGAATTATTCGTAAATATCGTTTTTTTTTTTTTTTTTTTTTTTTTATTAGAAGTCCTTACAATTTATGTGTAGATTAATATTATATTATGATTTACTTGATTAGATGAAACTTTTTAGAATTTACCAACTACTTTCTAATGTAGACAATAAAATAATAAACGTTTTTTTTTCAAATTGTAATTCTTCAATATATAGATTCGTAATGCCACTCATATCGTTGTATATAAGCTTTAAATTAGATACTCTTTGATTGTTCTATTACCTATTTCTATGTATCCATAACAAATTTTGGTAGGTAGTTTAATTAACCTTGGTAGGTTTATGTTTTATATAAAATGTAATGTTATAAGTTATACCTACCTAACTAATAAACATGGTAGGTACCTACCTAAAACGTAATATGTATTAAAATTATCAATTTAACTTTTAAAAAAAAATATTTAATACCTAGGTATATGAAATTCTATATTAAATATTTAAGTGGAATAAAATAAATAACTAATATAATAAGTTAATAACCATGTTATAAAATAAACTATAAATCAGACCAGCGAATGAAAATTTATAACGTTATCAAACATAGGTATTTTATAATATTTAATTAAAATATTTCCAAAAAATTATACTAGATAACAGGTATAAAGGTATAATATATTTTTTCATATTACGTTTTCATAATATATATAATTTCAAGTATTTAAAAAACAATTTTATTTTAATTTATAATAGGTAATAAAAAAAAACCTTTTATTTAATTTATTTATAATGTATTGTTAAATAAATGTGTTACATGTAAACAATAAAAAGATCTGAAATTGTATATACCTACTACCTATATTATTATGTATAGTATAGGTAGGTATATAATTTTATAAAAATTAAAAAAGTAAGATGTAAGATGTGTAAATTTAGATTCTCGATCTTTTTTTACTATACCTACGTTCAAACTTTAAAAGCACGTATAAATCATATAATATTACGAAACAGCATTAAAACAATAATAAAGTTTTTTACCGTTGTTGATGTTATTAATATACCCTTCATTTAAGCGATCCTTTAATTTTGTTGTTTGGTGTGCACTTTCTTCTCGTGTCTTTTCTTTTCTGTTGGTGTAAAGTGTTCCTTATCGTACATGGTATAGACGTCGCGTTGGGTTTTTTGTGGACGTAATGCACGAATGGCTGCTGGCGGAACACATTTAAACTCAAAACTAGAATAGGAGCTGATACTTTCCGCGGTGTTCTTATGGGCGCCCAGCCTGAACACAACCGGCTCGTCCGCCATATTTATCTGACCTTCTTCCGTTAGGTTATTCATCGTTATCGTGTACACGCCATTCGTTTTTTTCATCTCAAACACGGGCGCCGTTTCTTCGCCTAAAGCGTCTTTAGCGGTCGATGTTTTGTCGATGGTCGAAGTGTTCGAATGGTTAGTCATAAACGATTTCGTCTGTTTATCTCTTTTTTTTATCATTGCCTTTGTGTCCGTCGCGATGCTCGCCCGTTTTCCACCCTCCTGAACGTTCAGCAATCTCTTTTCGTTCGCCTTTTCTCTTTGCTGTAACAACCATACGTAATTTATAATACCTATATTTTAGATTTTGAGCGAAGCGAAAAATGTATTGGATTTACAATGATGTGTGTCTTTTTTTTTTATGTCTGAAGACACTTTTTCTACCCGAAATAATGCTCCGATTTTGACAAATAGTATATTATGTTTCCAGTTGGAAAGTTGATGTAGTTGGTACTTTATTTAGGTAATTTTTATAATTTTTCAAAATTGACCTTATGCGATAGGAAAAACAACCAAATAATGATGAAAAAACGACATTTTTCTCGAAAACTGAAATTTCGACGAATTCGATTTCAATATTTTACAATTACTCGGGCAATTTTGAAGTTAGAGACTTATATACACTTATATTATGTGGTAAAATTTTGGAACCATTATGTTAATTTTTCTACAAAATATAGGACTTTGAATATTTCGTAAAATTCTCGTTTTTATGTATATAAAATTAAAATATATACATATACGAGTCTCAATTTTTTTTATAGCTGTTTGAAGTTGAAATTTCAGTAAAATCAATATTTCAAGTATTTATATAATAATATGGATTTATCTTATTATATTTCAATATTTTACAATAATGTTAAATAAAAATAACAAAAATGTTTTGAAAATTTTATTGAAGCTCAAATTCATTTTATTTAACTCACTTACAATTAATTGTGAATTATTACATTTACGATTTTTTTATAGCTGTTTAAAGTATAAAATGCAAGGGAAGGGTTACTGGTGTGGAAGGGATATAGGTGTAAAGAGAATAGTGTTGAATTTTGATTAACATTTGAATGCAATGAGCCAATGATAAATCATTACATTCAAAAAATGATTTTGAGCGAAATTTTGTCATATTTGAGGCAACTCATTTAGATTTTAGGGGTTTTATGATAAGTTATTTATATTGAACGTAGACTGGTAATTGATAAATGTAAACATTTTAATCGATACCTACATATATAATATATTATTACCTAGGTATATTATCTATTGAACTTCGCTCAAAATCGGTTTCACGAATATAATGATTTATCATTGCATTCAAATGTTAATCAAAATTCAATGCTATCCTCTTTACACCTGTATCCCTTCCACACTAGTACCCTATACCCACTAGGTATCCCTTTTTCCTTCCCTTTCTTTTTAATTATTACAATTACAAATTTACAACAACATCGTCTACCTATAGTCAATAGATTATAAAAGTAACCAACATGTACACATAGGTATACATTATACCTAGAATTATTGTAGTAGGTATATTATATTACATATTATGTATAGATAAAAGTACGTACTCACGACTAACTGTTTGAATTTACTATTAAAGATTGAAGACTAATGGATATTATTTTTAAATTTAAATTTTAAGAATCGAAAAAATATATAAAATAATAATTGGTTGGTACCTAATAATAATTGCTCATTTTATACTTTTATAAAAATAAAAATATAAAATATTTATTCAATTTTGAATTTCTGACCTATTTCGGAATTTTATTTAAATATACAAATTTGTAATCCATATTTACAGTGGACCCTTCCTCCTTCCTCGTAAAACCGCCATGTGCACAGTTTAATCGGGATTATTAAATGTAGGTACCAATTTTATTAATTATATTTGTATAATAAATTTAAAACTATTAATATTATAAATTTTACTAATTAATTAAATTAAAGTAGGTCATTAATATAATTAATAGTTAATATCCGAATTGAAAAAAAACATTGTCTATAAAACTATAGGTACCTATATAATTATATGATAATAATAAATTTATTAAATCAAAATTAGAATCAAAAATATTAAATTACAAATTATAAATTATATAAATTCACAATATTGGGAATATACTTACATAATTTATATATTCATCTGTAATCCATCCTCTATTTCGTGCAATTGGTATAAAACAATCGACACAATTTTTATGTCCACATTGTATGCCACCACGATATAATTCACCATATGTATACAAATATTCCATTTTATTCTCTCTCTTTTTTTTAATATTATCAAGCTTATTTGATTTAGTCACCGGACAACACTTATTTGATTTTTTAAAAGCTTTTATTTGGTTTTTCGAATATGTTTTCTTATTTGTGTTTTTAATATTTTCATTATTATGTTCTATGTTAAATTCGATAGTTTTATTTGTATTAGTGTTTAATGGATCAATTGATTTTATATTTTCAATTTGTATTGTATCTTTTTGCTTGTTCGCGGTTTCAAGTATTTGGGTAGATTCTATTATAGGGGATTCCTTAGGTTCATCGGTCACTAATTCTTTTTCATTATTAAATGCATTTCTATTATTATTATTATGTGAATTATTATAATTATTCGAATTGTCTAATTTCTTGAACAAGTATTCTCCATCTAAGTGAAAATCTTTTAAATTTTCTCCATGGTTGTCATTATTAAGATCAATAGGCATAGTGTAAAATGTATCTTCGAGAATCATACTCTTTAATGAATGAGTTCTCTTAAGGTCTTCATCAGTTGGTTCAAATACTTGTTTCAGTTGCTTCCATGCATTAATACAATTGCATTGTTCCGCATTTGCACTTTTATCCTTTGGAATTATATTTTCGTTTACTTCATTTAAATTTGTATTAAATATTTCGTTATATTTTTCATCGAAGTGATATTTTTCCGATTTCCATAACGTTAATTGATCTGCAGTATTATTTTTAATTTTAGGACGATATTTATAAAATGAATTGCTAAGTCTTATTGGACTTTTTCGTTTTTCGTCTTTTTTTGAAAAACAACGTGGTTTATTTGTACAATCATTCATTATAATTTAAAAATATATAATTTTGAAAACAATATAATTTTGATTTTTGACTATATAATAATAATTTTAAATTTTAGAAAATAATATTTTTATACCTACATTAAAAGTATCTATAGTAATAAATTATATTTTGTTTCCATAGTGCGAATACTGCAAAATTTGTAGATACTTTATTTTGATATAAATATTATTTATTATTATTTTTTTTTTTTAAGTAAGTTTTAATAATCTTATATTGTTCTTATTAAATATTATTATTATTAATTTTTTTTAGCCAAGTTTACATAAATAATATACATATTATTTAGACAAGTATCTTGTATTTTTATATGAATTTTAATATTCATTTTTCTTAATGTGTCCATGTCGGTAATGAACTCCAATAGTATCTTATATAAATAAATATTAATTACCAAATTACGTTAATTATAATAGTTCTGATAATACTGAACAAGAAAATTTGATCTGTATTTTTATTTTGCCTGGACATTTGAGTATTTACTACTAAACTAGACTTGGAATTTTAACCCTTTGTATTGTATGCATATTTAAATATTTTTAATTTTAATTTTACTTTAATTTTCGAGAGTTTAAGGTTAGGTTATTATATATATTATATATATATATATATATAATAAATATATATATAATATATTAGTATAATATATATTATATATATATATACCTATATAATATTATATATTAATATAATAATACTTATGTATTTCAAAGGTATTATATAGGTAAGGACGTAAGGTAATACACTACTACAGGGACATACACAGAAATTTATAGTAAGGGGTTGATTAAAAATCATATTAAATATTATTATTATATTATAAATACTTATATTATTAAAAAACAAATTTATATATATACTCATAATCTCTATTAAAAATGAATGTTAATTTTTATATCAGGTACTATAATTATTATTTCAATGGGGGACTGGTCCAAAATAATTCCCCCTTGAGTACGTCCCTGTGGTACTTGACTATTATCATTGAACAAGCATTCAAAAATCTGAACTGATTAGTTGACAAAAACTATTTGTAACAAATTATTCATCTACAACAATTTTATATTTAAAATTCTAATATTTACACATATCTATCTAAATATATATTTTACATTATAATATAATATATAATATTATGTTTATTTATCGCTAAGTATTATTATGGTTAATGGCCTATGAGTATATTAAGTTATAATTAATCTGTAGAAATACCTATTTGGCTATTAGGTATATAGGTATATTTCTTTAATTTCATTAATAATGTATAAAATGTTTTCAGTATTCATTTAGTTTTAGTATGAGACCTTTTTTTTTTTGAATCATAAAAAAAAAAGACGAGTTGATACCCCTACCGCATGGGATACAAATGTGCAAATCATAGTGTTTAATTTTAATTAGAATTTGAATGCAATGATAAACCATTGCATTCGAAAAACGATTCTGAGCGAAGTTCAATCAGATGAAGGAATTGATTAAAATTTTAACATTTTTTTATGATAATATATTCAAAACGCAAAATTTTATCACACATATAGTACATAAATTTAACCACCCTATAAAACCATATATGTAATAAATACCCTATAAAATTTTGTTGTCTCTACCTTCAAAATTGTTCGAGTTATCGTCACATATTGAAATCGAATTCGTCGAAATTTCAGTTTTCGTGAAAAATGCCGTTTTTTCGTCATTTTTTCGCCGTTTTTTCTATCGCATAGCGTCAATTTTGAGATATTCAAAAAATGACCTAAGTAAAGTACCAAGTACATCCACTTTGCTACCGGAAACATACCCTATTCATGAAAATCGGAGCATTATTTCGGGTAGTATTTTTGTCACAGACATAAAAAAAAAAAAAAAAATTCACACATAATTGTAAAACCAATACATTCTTCGCTTCGCTCAGAATCTAAAATTTCCAATTTTATCAAACATTATATACATAAAAACGAGAATTTTACAAAATATTCAAAGTCCTTTATTTTGTAGAAAAATTAACCAAATGGTTCCAAAATTTTACCACATATATATAGTACATTTGTGAACTACCAATACAATTTCAAGTTTCTAACTTCAAAATTGCCTGAGTTATCGTTAAATATTGAAATCGAATTTGTTAAAATTTCAGTTTTCGTGAAAAATGCCGTTTTTTCGTCATTTTTTGGTAGTTTTTTTTACTGCTTAGAAAATTGAGTGTGGAGAATTTCCTAATATTTCGGAAATATACGTTAAGATATATATACTTCCAAATTTATTGGTTTTTCTATTAATTTTTATTGTGAAAGTTTTGAGGAATAATACGAAGAATATTCGTTTGGATTCGTTTGAACTAAAAATATTAACTTAAAACAGCTATAAAAAAAATTGAGACTAGAGATTTTTCTAATATTTTGTTATGATGTTAAGTAATATTTATATATACTTCAGTAAAATTTTCAGACCATAATGCCCAAAATTGTTAATTTTATAAAACATTATATAAAAAAAATTAACTTAACGGTTCAAAAATTTCAGCACATATACATATATAGTAGCTATGTGAACATTGTGAACACCTAAACAAATTTTCAAGTCTCTATTATCTTCAAAATTGTCTGAGTTATCGTGAAATATTAAAATCGAATTCGTCAAAATTTCATTTTTCGTGAAAAATGCCGTTTTTTCGTCATTTTCTACCTCTTAAGGTCAATTTTGAGAAATTCTAAAAATGACCAAAATAAAGTAAACAACTACATCCACTTTCCAACCGGAAACATATGCTATTCGTGAAAATCGGAGTATTAAATCGAGTAATAGAAATGTCTACAGATAAAAAAAAAAAATCACACATCATTGCAAAACCAACACATTCTTCGCTTCGCTCAGAATCTAAAAAAGGTACCTATAACCTATAGTAGTATCGTAACGATGGATACGTAGCGACTAAGTACCTACTTAATATTAATCACTTTATTTTATTTATAAATAAAATCGCTTTATTGAATAAAATTGAATTTTTTTATATAAAATAAACGAAATATAAATTTTGTATAAAAAATTTATATAGGTAGGTATTGTTATTAAAAAATAGTGTCTATAATTTATAATTTATACAAAATATTTTCGTTTCGGGGTAGGTACTTACCTAAGTGGTAAGTCACGCAATCCAGTAGGTCACGTAACTACTAAAACTAAACGAATAGGTATTGCATGTTTGCAAGTTTATTACCTTATCGAATTATATGATTTTAGTCCGTATATTATGTAGGATATGAATTATATTTGAATATTTTTCAAAATGGATTAATGTTCGAATAATAATATGTAATGGCATTTTATATAATATTGTACTCGTATTTCGTATAGTTGTATTATACATAGATATAATTATGCAATTTATGATACCTAATATAATATCGTAAAAGTAAAAAGTATAATATGATAATATTTAAGTATATTTTTTTTATAATAGTGTATTTATGTGAATAACATTGTTCTGTAAATATAATACATGTATACTTCTTATATATTATTATAATAAATATTATAATTATAATATTAAAATAATAATAATAAAGAAAAAAATCTAAAAAATGAAGTAATCGTAAATAGCGCCAAAAGTATATGGCCAATGAAGTATTTTCATTGTACAAATGGACCATAAGCCCCGATAAGAATTATTTTGATAAAAGAGAAACTGCATCTGTATGCATTTCGACTGTGAATTCCGTGACTCAGTGTTAGTGAACACACTGAACACTCTTCACTCCGGTACTCCGGTACTCATTGTTGTTTAATGTTTACGAGTGCCACCTACGCTTATGACGCTCACAATCATACATCACAGCGCCACAGTTTAGTGACGACCGACAGGGCGGCACCACGCACAGGTGACAGGTTGTCGTGTTTTGATGTTCGTTTGGTACGTTTGTTTTTTAGTGTTTTGTTTTTGTTGTTGTAGCATCACTAGTATAGGTAGTGATTATGTTATAATATTATTTTTCCAATCGTTTCAGAGCTAGGTATACTACTGTTACGTTTGGACGCTACACAGTGGTCATGTTGTTTAACATTCTTACAACATTATTCCGACAGTGATGCTGTGCCAGACGAGTGTAGTCATTATGAACGAGTCGATTCATTAACAATATCATTTAATCGAAAACACATCGTCGTTGGTTGCAGTTTCTGCTCATCGATAACACAAGTGGGATCCCACCACTTAGACAAGTACCAATAGTGTGAGGAACGATGAATGTGTCACAGTATTTCACCGTAGCGTTGTTGCTTTTCAACGTCGTCTCCTTATCCCAGTCATTCAATTTAGAAACTAGATTGCCTATCGTGAAATTCGGTCATCCAGATTCGTATTTTGGTTACTCTGTAGCAGGACACCAGTCCTTTGATGAGCTCAAGGGACAAGTTGAACACAGTTGGTGAGTAATCAGAGTATTTTAATACATTTGTCTATTACCTATCTTTTATTCCGATATTAGACAGTTATTAGTCAAACAAATCACATTTTAATGGCAATGAGTTACATTGACATCCTGTAGTTTAAAAATTAATTGTAAATATAAATAAAATTATATTATTATATAATATTAAATATAAATATTACTTACGGTTTTATTTAAGTTCACTATTAATTACATTGTATCATTTATTGCTGTAAGGATTTTGGTTGGTGCTCCATTAGATCAAAATTTACAACCAGGGACAAACCGTTCTGGTGCATTATGGAAATGTCCATTGACTTCATTGCATAATGATTGCCAGCAGGTTGTTACTGATGGAAAACGCAGTAAGTTATTGTTGTTTTTTTATTTTTTTTTTTATTTGGGTAATCTTTGTTTAGAATTTTATATAAAAATTAATATTTAAACTATATAATACTTTTAAATTATATGTTCTTAAATGAAAATTAAATTATTTACCTATGATAATAATTGAGAAATGAATCATTTATTTTGAATATGAATCATATAAGTTGAGGTACCTATATCATATTTTGAATTTTGATTTTTTTAAAAGTTATACCTAATAATTATTTTTGTTTTCTTTTTTAAAACAGACCTCGATAATGGGCGATATGATCCTTGTAAGTGAAATTATAGCTATACTTGTGTTTTGGTTTGTTTTTTGCAATTTGCATTTATTATGTTATGTGTTGCATTGTAATATAACTTTTTGAAGCCTATTATATATGAAAATTAATATATATATATATATATTATATATGAATATAAATGTATAATATA
Organism: Tetraneura akinire; assembly: GCA_021307375.1. Classification (NCBI taxonomy): domain Eukaryota; kingdom Metazoa; phylum Arthropoda; class Insecta; order Hemiptera; family Aphididae; genus Tetraneura; species Tetraneura akinire. The sequence continues at coordinate 4,877,333 of JAIUCT010000015.1, forward strand.
CAATATATTATATATATATATATATTAATATTATAAAATTTATCGCTATATAGTTGGGAATCTTTCACATTTTTTCAGTTTTGATCATACTTTAAAAATATATTTGAAAAGTGCATGTCAATTTTAATTATGTAATAATTTATTACATATATTGTACAATATTATAATGCTTGTGATTTATATTTTGATTTGATTTCATATATTAAATTAACTTTTTTGAACATAACAATATTGAATATTCAATTATTATATATAAATATAATGTACATTGTGATATGTATTTAATATATTATGAAATTATAAAAATAGTAAATTTATAAATTAAAATAGAAAAATTGATTAGTTTTACAATTTTTGGCATTATGAATATTATAATTTAAATACTTTGAAACTCTTCAAGTATAGGTATAAGAGTTTAAATTAAAATACATAGATATTGTTACAGTGATTATTAATTTTAATATTTTAAATATAAAATAATTTCAAAATAATTCATTACTCAGTACCTAACCATTGATTTATTATGAATTGCTTCATATTATGATTATTTTATTTTCCAAAGTCCATATTATAGATTTGATTTGTGTACAAGATAATACGTCTTATATATTAGGTATATATACAATTTTAATAATTAATATACTGTTTTTAATTTATTGAAATATTGTTAATAGTAAATTGCATATAAGAAATAAGAATAAAAAACTTTATTATTTAAGTAATATTATTTATTAATTCTTTTTTAAAATATTTAGATAATAATTATTTTACTAAAAAATCAAATACATAATTAATTTAACTTTAATACATATTATGTTATACAAGTATAAAATAAATAATTATAATTTTTTAAACATTGTTAATGAATAAAATTTTCATATATAGAAATAAATGGAGAAATTTAGGGGTTTAAATTATTAAGTTAGTTGAGTATTATTCAAAATGGGTATTTATTGGTTAATTTATTGTCACTGTCAGTTAAAGTACCTATCCTAATTGTTTTATTATTAAATTTAATCATTAAAAAGTCTTAACAAAACCTCTATGGAATCATAAATCATAATTAAATAAATTCTTCTTTTATTATTTTAACTTTTATATTTCAATATTTCATAAATAAAATAAAAAATTATATTTGTACACAGTTAATAATAAAAAATTGATAGTAATGAAGTTATATTAATATTATATTTATCAATCTTATATGGTGACTCATTTCTTTGCTGGTTTAGGAGGAGGTGTTTTAACACTCAAAACATTCAGGGATAGTTAGGAGACATTAGATTTTGATGATCTGAATTATTTGCTATCATGCGCTAATTTCTGAAATGTTAAATATTCCAAAAGTACAGATCATATTAGGGTAATAAAAAGTGGCATTATGCCAAATTGAATTGATTTTTTTATTCATGATATTTCAAATAAATTTTAAATTATATTTCTTAATTTTGGACAAGGAAAAAATAAGAATTTATTGAAATATATTACAATTGTTTTTACCTAAAAGTTAAAACATTTTGAGATTCTATTTAATGAAGATGAATTGTATTTATGATGATGTATTGATAGTATTAATATGCAGAGATAATATCACTATTTTTCTGGTCGAGAGTGGGATTCAAAACAATGAGTGTTTTGGATGGTGCGAGTAAAAAACAAAAATGAAAATTTCAAAAATTATAGATATTTTATTAATATTAATATTTGTATATTATATTATAATATATATACATTTTATAATAATAAGATGCACATATATGCATATAGTTACAACATTAAATTATTTAATATTTAAGTTCGTACATTTATTAGTATAATATTTATGATAATTTATAAATACGTAAATTAATTAAATTTAAATAAGAAAATGAATTTATTTAAGTGTACCTAATAAAAAATTGAAAAAAAAAGTCACCCTTAATAAATCCTATAAATAAATATATTTATTAACGAAATTAATTATAATTATTTAATTTATACGTTAAAACTTGACGAATTTGAATTCCAACACGTATTGTTATAAAAAGTTTGATTCTGATGTTTCCTTTATTATATGTCATAATATTTTACAAAATTAAGTATTCGTTACACATTTATTCATTATTCACTGTAATATGGACAAGTTTTATTACAATCAGATCGATTTTTTTGAAAACAATTATCATCATTTTTTTCAAATAATTATTTATAATGCAACTTTATAATTTTTTTTCGTTACAACTTTTTGATTGAGAAAAGATTATTGAATTATATTTTTAAAAAGATAAAAATGTATGAGGACGTTTTTTTTATTTTTATTTATTTTATTATAATATCATTAGTAACTATTGATAATTGACATACCTACTTGAAAATTCTTTACTGCTTAATAACGGGAGGAATTGAGTGAATGATTACAATATGCACAAGGTGTGCACATATCTATTATATTAAATTATTTATACCGCATTATTTAATTATATAATTTTAAGTAGATACAATTATAATTACGAGTTATATTATAAATACAAATTATTATAATTCGTATTATTAATCATTTCTTAAGATAATTCTGTAAAAATATTTATTTCTTAAATTATTTTCTATTTGTTGATATTATATTATTTATTAATAGGTATACAGTATACTTAACTAACTTTTGACACGTCGAAAACAAACAAGCAACATTTTTAAATAACTTAATTGTTAATTACACAATATACTTAAATGTTCTTTTTCTTTAAAAATTAAATTAATAAGAACAAGAAATTTGGAACACAAGTAGTACCTATGCAATGAGAAAGAGCCCATTATAAACATGTAAATATATAAATAATACAAATACAACAATCACATTATAACATAAAGATTGTTTAGTCCAGCACTGTGACTATTTGGTTTCCCTTAATGGGTTACCATTTTGCAATACTCATCATGTAGCATGTCGATATTATAAATATTCATAAATTCGTAACTTAATATATTGCATGTTATTAGTTTATTATATATTATAATATATTGTTTGAATAGCTTAATGCTTTGTAAAAAAAAAAGAATAGAAAAGAAAAATGTTTATCATTGGTAAATGTTAAATTCAGTTTTAGCAACTAGCTTATATATTTTAATATTTATGCAATTGTTTTTGATATGTACATAATACTGAGAAGAATAAAATATAAGTTTTGAATGGCATGTTAAAGAAGCACGTACAATAATTATATAATTTTTTTCGGATATCTTTGTATGCACGTTGCAAATATTACTTTGTAATAAAGGTAAATGATACATACAGTAATACTAATAGATATCATTTGACCTTGGTATTTAACGTTGGTAATATAATATATATACCTATTATACAATTTTGATGACATGACATTCTGATAGTAAGAATATAGTTAAAAATTTGGAATTATTGTTTTTTTAGTCTGTATGCATATTACCTTTAGTTTTTTTTATGATAACCAATTGCTACCAATCGCTAAATTAAGAAAAAAATTTAAATGTGTGCTGATAATATTAATTTATTTTATACCTTCTAAATAATTGTATAATAACAATAGTATTGATGTATTGAACTGTTCAAATGTTAGATTTTAATTTTAAAAAAAATATCTTGAGCAGTTAAAAATTCAGATAATTTATTACTTTAATCACTAATTTCTATTACTTTACATGGGAATGATATATTTATCATATAATAATGTACGATTTTAGTGGCAGATTCCAATTAGGTATATAGTAATTCTTATAAAATTATAGTTATGAGTTTATGACTTATGATTATGAAATAGTTAGAAATATACAATAGTTTAATTTAAATGTGTCATATTTTCCTATCCCCTCATATTGCATGAAGTCTGCATTTAATGTACCAATTTAAATATATCGTTTAGTTTTTTTATCATTTTTATATTAATATTAAACATTTGAATTTGATATTTTGTGTAAATATTATTTTGATTTATATACTATAATATTATAATATGATAATGTAATATTTGTAATATAATTATTATAATTTGGAAGAAAAACATTTTTTTTTCTTATATACATGATGATCAGAATTTGGTGTTATGTGCATAGGTAAATGTTGAAAATTGCATATACCTAATATATAGTTTCAATGGTTATCTTCAAAACATTAATAATATTTGGATCATTATGTATATTATATTATAAATCATGTTCCACTAGATTTGTCCCAGTCAATAATTTTTTATTTTTAAATTTAATTTATGTAATATATTTATGCATAGGTAAACGTTAATATAAAAAATATTTAAGTATATATTTTATACAATAAATATCATTTTATTTTATTCTATGAAATGTTATCCAATAACATTGTTTGTATTAATAACATTAATGTTATACTTTATTAATAAAAAATTATTAAATAATATATTTATTTAAAATTAATATTAAAATATTACTGGGATGTCATTGCTAATTAAAAAAAAATTAATCAATTAAATTTTACAGTATATAAAAGTTAAAAATTATTAATATAAATAAAATAAATATGTAGAAATAATATATAGAAATAATAAACAAAATTCATAATAGATATAATATAATTGATATTATTATTCCTGTTATTATAATTATAAGTTTATAACTTAAGTACATAGTATATCATTTAAAATATGTATTTTTTATATTAACGATGCCGGCGACAAAATGTTCTAGGTTTAACAACATTAGTAAACATGAAATATAAATTCATAATAAAAAATGCGAGCTGATAATCCTACCGCAGGGACATAGGTGTGCAAATTATAGTATTTAATTTTAATTATAATTTAATGCAATGATAAATCATTGCATTCGAAAAAACGATTCTGAGCGAAGTTCAGTCAAATAATGTAGGAATCTGGAATTGATTAAAATTTTGACATTTTTTATGAAATATTTAAAACGCAAAATTTTATCACACATATAGGAACCATATAGGTACACACATATAGTACATAAATGAACACCCTATAAAATTTTCAAGTCTCTAACTTTAAAATTTCCCGTGTTATCATCAAATATTGAAATAGAATTCGTCAAAATTTCAGTTTTCATGAAAAATGCCGTTTTTGCATCATTTTTTCGTCGTTTTTCTAGCGCTTAGGGTCAATTTTGAGAAATTCAAAAAATGACCTAATTAAAGTACCAACTACATCCATTTTTCAACCGAAATCATATGCTATTCGTGAAAATCTGAGCATTCTTTCGGGTAGTAAAAGTGTCTTCAGAATAAAAAAAAAAATAATCACACGTCATTGTAAAACCAAATTCGCTTCGCTCAGAATGTATACCTAATATATTTATAATATTAGAATTTTAAAGTACAGTAAGATATATTTTATAGAAATTAATAATTCAACCAAGTACTAAAATTTTCAGAAAATAAAAATTTATAAATTGGTTATTTAAAAATTTTAATTTATATTAAAAACAAACATTTTATTTATTTTTGTTATTTTGATTTTAAGTACTAAAAAAATATTAAATAATGATAGTAATTTATTTATTTTATAAAAATTAATTGCAAAAATATTTTTACATAGATTAAAGTTTTTTTAGGGATAAATCTGTTGGAACACTTGCTATAAATATATATTTTTTTTTTATAATATACCTATCTATTTTTTGATTGGGGTGTTCTGACAATATTTTTTTCTCCGCAGATTTTATTATTTGATCATACACATACACTCGTAATAGGCATTATCCCATTAATCATTTAACGAGTTTTTGAATTTATTATTTTTTGAAAATATTTATCATTATATTATTATGATTATTATTATTATTGATATTATTTTATTTCAACGATGAAAAAATTAAAGTAATGTTTGTTTTATGAGTAATCGGATAATAATTTTTACCTTAAAGAATGTTTTTAAACATATTAAGTACAATTTAAATATAAACAACGTACTGCCGTTTATAAGCCTGATAGTCATAACATAATTTTTGAGAATTACGTTGTTCACAATTTATTACAATTAAAATTGATTATTTATTACTATTTTTATAATTGGTGGGAAATAAATTCAAAAATATATTTTACTATATATTTTATGTAATATCGAAGTATTTGATAGGTATTTGTTAATATCTATCTATCGTGTTTTATAACAATTATAAGTGATCAATGCCTTATCTAATTATAATTTTTTTTTTTTTTTTTGAGAATGGCTTATTACCAGAACACCCCTAAATACGTCACTTTTATAATATACATTGGGCGTTTCCTTTCTTTAACGATCAAATTTTGAGAATGACTTTATTAAATAAATAATTTTTTGCGTTTTTTGATTTGGGAACTTTTTAAAGGTACTACAGCATTAACAAATTTATTTAATATTAAATTTATTATAAAACAAATTAAATTAAACAATTTTTTATGACTTTCAAAACCTTTATTTTAACGTGTCACATACATAGGCGCACATTAGGTGTGAATTTTAGGGGTGTAAAATTTTTAATTGGATCCACGGAGGCAAAATTCCTATATCTATATTATTTATAATAGTAATAGACTTTAAATTTTTAAAATATAACAAAATTAGAATGTAACTATTAATAAACATTAAACAATCAATATTGGGAGTTCTTATGTAAAATGTGGGGGTTTTAAGCACCCCCAGACTCCCCCCGAAGTGTGCCTATGTTAGCATAATTTTCGGAATTTTCAGACATCAGTGTAATAAATCAAAAAAGGAAACACTTATATGTACATATATAATATATACTCGTATAAATAAATTGTATATTAACTTATGTTTATGAATATAGTCGACATTAATATGCTTAAATAATTCAATAGCAATGTAATTTTATATATAATAATATGTATGATTTTAATATAATTGTGTGTGTGTGTGTGTGTGTGTTTTTTTTTTTTTAGCTATTGATTCTATAAATTTATCACCACCTCTACAAGATGAAATTAAAGATGGACAGTGGTTAGGTGTAGTTGTACGTAGTCAAGGACGCGGTGGAAAAGTTTTGGTATTATTATTTATTATATTAAATATTTTTATTAAAAAAAATGATTGTAAACATTATAATTTAAATAAATAATTAATATTATTATACTAATTATTAATCATAATTCTTTCTGTTATAGAAAATTATCGTAGCAAATATCAATAGTTTTAGTAGTAACTAAAATTTTTAGTAGATTTATTTTTAAATCACATGTGACAAAAAAGTCTACTTATTATTATTATTAATTGTAAAACACCTGAATTTATACTTATGTGACACATTTTGTTTTAATTATGATAGTACATATATATAAAAATTATTTTAATGTACTTGTTTTAGGTATGTGCTCATAGATATATTAATCGTGGTATTGAGTATCAATGGGGTCAGGGACTTTGTTATACTTTGACACAAAATTTAGATTTTGTTGAATGTTGGGAACCGTGTAAAGGGCGAGAAACAGAAAAGTATATTTTAAAATTATAGATATTTGTATTTGCTTGTTAAAATTGATTTAATTTGAATATAATCTAGAGGTCAAGCCCAATTTGGTTATTGTCAAGCTGGAACAAGTGGCGTATTACTTGATGATGATTCTATAGTTATTGGTTCGCCTGGATCATATAATTGGAAAGGAAATATATTTATGGTCAGTGTATCAGATGACTTTCTACATAGAGATAAAACTTATTACTACAGTCCAGTTCGAGATATTGAAGTTTCTCCAGTTGATAGCCATAGTTATTTAGGTAATATTTGGATTATTAGTCAATACATATAATAAAATTAAGATATTTTTTTAAATATATATATATATATATTTTAGGAATGTCTACAGCTGCTGCAATGTTTTTTGGTGAAAATAAAATGGTTTATGTTTCTGGATCTCCACGTGCTAATGGAACTGGTCAAGTTGTATTATTTACTAAATTAAGGCCATCTGTGAATTTAATGGACGTCAAACTTGTCATTAATGGTGAGCAATTTGCTTCTAGTTTCGGATACGAATTAGCAACTGCTGATCTTAATGGTGACAAGTGAGTAATGGTTTTTTTTTTTTTGTTTTGTTTTGTTTTGTTTATGTAACATGTGATTTCAATGTGTAAATTTATTACAGGGAACCAGATTTAATAGTAGGTGCTCCATTTTATTTTACCAAAGATTCTGGTGGTGCTGTTTATATTTATATGAATAATAAAGATCATTGTCTTGATTGTAAACCGCCAATAAAACTTGTTGGAAAATCAGAATCTAGGTTTTGAATATAAATAATATAATATAAAGAATAGTATTAATTATAAATATTTCAGATTTGGATTCGCAATTACAAATTTAGGTGATTTAAATAAAGATGGATATGATGATTTAGCTATTGGTGCGCCATATGAAGGAAATGGAGTTATTTATATATATTTAGGTTCAGCTTTTGGGATAATTATGGAACCATCGCAGGTTAATATAAAATTGTATTTTAAAACTAAACGAAATAAAGTATTCATTTATTAAAATAATTTGCATTTTATTTATATATTAAAAAAAAAATTATTGTTGGTAAAGTATTATTGTTAATTAAGCAGTCTTTTTAAGACTTTTAACTTAATTTTAATTATTTTTTATTGTAAACAATATTTAATGTCAACATTCTTAACATGTTTTAATAAATAAATAAAAACCCAAGTCCACAAAAAATTTACTTTATTATTTTAGTAAATACGTATTTCGACAACAATGTTATCATCTTCAGTACTAAACACAGACTATGAAGATGATAACATTGTTGTTGAAATATGTATTTACTAAAATAATAGAGTAAATTTTTTGTGGACTTGGGTTTTTATTTAGTTATTAATATATAATATCCACAAGAACTCTTCTTATAAAATTAACATGTTTGCTTATTATAATATATTTAATAAATCTAATCATAAAATTTCTTTAGATAATTAAATCGGAAGATTTAGGACTAAAAGATTTTCAAATACGCACATTAGGATATTCATTAAGTGGAAATGGTATGGATTTAGATCAAAATGGTTATCCAGATCTAATATCTGGTGCTTATGAAAGTGATATAGCTGTATTAATTAGAGCAAGACCAATTATAGACATAACTATAAGCGTTGGACCTCAAGAAAAACTTCAAAACATTGATCCCACAAAAGTTGGTTGTTTTGCTAATAGTACATCTTCTGTCACATGGTAATAAATAAATAATTTATATAAATAAAATAATTTTATTGATTTAAATTTATTAAAAATTTTTAGTTTTACCTTTGAAACATGCTACTCTTTGGAGTCACTAGTTAAAGTACGTTCTGGTGGTAAATTAGATATTCAATTACATTATAAGTTGGAAGCTGAAACATTTCAAGAAGGCCGAAAATTTTCTAGAATTTGGTTTGGACCAAATCACACACTAAAATCACATATAATAGAAAATGTAATCTCTGTAGATCACAATAAAAAACAATGTCAGCAGCACACTGCGTACATAAAGGTAATACTAGAAACATTAAAAAAAAAATCTATATTATGTTTTAATATTCTGGTTGGTATTCAAATAGGAACATACAATAGATATTCAATCACCTATAGCATTACGTATTTCGTATTCATTGGTACAAAATGATATTCCACATTTTGAACCAGGTGATTCAGTGCCATCATTAGCTGATTTACCAGTATTAAATAAAAAACAATCGGAGAAAACATTTTTTGCTACATTTCATACAGATTGTGGTAACAACGATTTATGTGAATGTCAAATGTTTTTGAATGCAGAATTATTACTTCCTAAAACACCAGGTATGAGTATAATATTATAATATACAAATTTAATTAAATAATTTAACAAGAAGATTATCATTAATTAGTTACAGTTTAAGATTCAATTAAATTTAATTATGTGGTTTTTTAGTTAACGAATATAAATTAGTTATGGGAATTCATAATGAAATACTTTTAAATACAACTGCGTACAATTATGGTGAATCAGCATATGAAAGCAAAATGACTGTAATTCATCCTCATTCATTAAATTATATTGGTACTGTGAAATTAAATGATGTATGTATGATTTTTAGTCCATAAAATAATTAATTATTTTTAGTAAAATAAAATTTTATTTCAGACAAAACAAGTGGATTGTAATCCGTTTAATAAAACAATGGTTGTCTGTATACTTGGAAATCCATTTAAGAAATCTGCTATTTCTAACATACAATTACGGTTTGACCCAAAAGAATTGAATGATTCTGAAAATCAGTTAGAATTTATTGTTTATTCAAATACAACATCGTATGAAATTGATCCTCAAGGTCCTCTTATTTTGCGTACTAAAGTGATTAAACAGGCTGAATTATCAATAAAGGGGTACAAAAGTTAACAATACAAATATTTTATTTTTAAATTTTAAATTTACATATGATTATTGAAATTTAGATTAGCTCGACCAGAACAAATATTTTATGGAGGTGAAATAAAAGATTATTCTTCTATAAAATATAGAGATGAAGTTGGTTCTAGAATATTGCATACGTATCAAGTATTTAATGCAGGTCCTTGGAAAATCTCCAATTTAGAAGTACATATTGATTGGCCATTTCAAATAGTCAGTAATAATGTTCCAGGAAAATGGCTATTATATCTCGATGAAAAACCATACGTCGAATGTGTGTTTTCTAAAATAATTAAATTAGTTTACTAATTTATGTTTTATTTTTTTTTTTTTAATTTCAAAATTTTAATATATTTTAGCTTTATATGGTGGTGAATGTATTATGTTACCAGGACAAGTAAACCCATTGGGCTTATTAATACGTCCAGAAATTCAAGAAATGTCTTTAAATAATATTCGTACAGCAGACATGAATTTAAATAATTTAATGTTTACAAAATCAACATTTAATTCAATGAAAAGTAATAGTTCTGGTTATTATCAAAATAGAATTCGCAGGGAAGAAAATCGTATTAATCCTGAAGTATACGTTAAAGAAAATGACAAAAATTTGGAAATTGTAAAAATGGTAAATATTGTATACATAAACATTGAACATAATTACTATAATATAAAAAATAATTTATTTTAACATACTATATTTTTAGAACTGTTTATTGGGAAATGCAAAGTGTATTAAGTTCAAGTGTCTAATAAATGGTTTACATAAAGATGAAGGAGCTACAATTTTTATAAAAGCTAGGTAATTGTTATAAAGTTTAATACACCATTTTTATGATATGATGTTATCTATTCATATGTATGTACTAACTACTAAGTAACTATAATTTTTAACAATATATCAATTTAACCTGTTAATTTTTATGTTTTAAGACTGTGGAATTCTACATTATTACAAGAATTTCCTAAAGTTTATTCTGTTCAAATTGTATCACGGGCAAAAATGTATATTCCTAGTGATTTATTACAGCAGAATCACTTGGATGATGAGTTTGAAGTAAGTATTTATTGTAAATAAATATTATACAATAATTGTACTATTCTTTCTAATTTTATCATGATTATCAATTTTTCAGGTAGAGACTACTGCCAAAGTTGATTTGTTAGTACAGAAAGAACCAGAACCAATTCCATTGTGGATAATACTTTTAGCAATTTTAACTGGATTATTGTTATTGATATTGTTAACGTTTTTACTGTGGAAATTAGGATTCTTTAAAAGGCGGCGCCCAGATCCAACACTTAGTGGAAACATTGAAAAACACAGGGTAGACGATAATTACGATTATTAAAAAAAAATATGTATTAATATTTTATAAACTTAAATATATTTTTTTATATAAATTATTGTATTTTACTATATTTTTCATAAGACTTTTATACAAAATACTTAGACTAAGTTAAAATTGATACTTATAGACTAATTTTTTTTTTCTAATAATTTTTGTATATTTTGATTTACTATTACACAATAATTGATGTAATATTTTTATTACATGTTAAGTATATTATTATACGATTAATTTAATTATTATACAATTAATAAGTTTTTATTTATTAAATTTCCATAAAATATATCTTTCAATTATTTCATATTTAGTCAATAAAAATGCTATTTTTCTAATATTGAAACTGTTATTGTTTTTTTGATGTCTGTAAGCTGTTTAGAATTAAAAGATACCGTAACTGTTTGTTGTCCATCTTTTTCTGGTGTAAATACTTCTTTATATGTGACATTTTTTTCATATGGCAATATATCTCTGTATGCAAAAAAAAAATTATTTAATTTATTTAAAATTAACCACAAGTAACGAAATTAGTAATAATATAATACCGAAATTTAATGACTTTGTGAATAGTTGGAGCTTCTATACTAAACGTGCAATTGGTCAACATGACAGATAGTGGGTTGTTTAATGAAAACGTTGCTTCACACGATTTGTTTACTTGAGGTTGTGAGTCCAACTAATAAATAAAAAATGACATTTGTTAGATTGCTGAAATAATTATGTTTTAAAAATTTATTAATTAAATCATAACCTTAGTTTTTTTTTATGTAAACTATTTCATCAATAAATACTTGCAGTCTACATTTGAATTTCTCGATAGATTTCTTAAACGGTAGAAAAAACTACACATTTTTAAGAAAAATATCTAAATAAATTATGTATATTATAATACATAATATTTGGGACAAATCAGATGCATCACCCACAAAATTGAAATTGTATTTGTGTTTATTGGGAGTCGCTCAATTTTAACTACTGTTGCAATTGTGCAACAAGTATTAAAATAACAGAATAAATAATTATTCAACTTGTAAGTATAAGTACTTGTATAATTAAAAAGTTAAAAATTTCTAATATATTAAAAATGACCAAACTTCGATGAAAAAAAAAAACATCGCAGACACCCTTGGTAAAGTTTCGTAATTTCGTTGATTCTTTTTCCCTTTAAACATATCATGTCTCTAAATTTTTAATAGGTACGATAAAAAATTAATAATTCAAATGCATCGATTAGGTTATTTATTATTATATAGATAGCAAAAAATGTTGCGCGTTATTAAAATGTAACATTTGATTTATTATTATAATTCCATTTTTTAAACTGGACTATTGTAAATCTGTTAATTAAAATATTTCGAATGTTAAAGAAACACGAGACTCGATGACTTGTTTTATATTATGATCGGGATGAACTTTTGGAATAGTTTAAATATAGAATTTACAAACTCGCGTTTTAACAAATTTTAAATTCTGAAAACGCAACGCGAGACTATAATAATTTTCCAAATATTGTTTTTTTAACGTTTAAAGTTTAAATAGGTACCCACAACCCACGTGATATTTTGAAAATTATATAAATTAGAATTATTATTTTTTTGAAGTCTTGCGATGATTCATCGATGGTCATTACTCATTATAAGCATTTTACTTCTTTATTATAATTTATAATAATAATATATGCTTTCATGGTCAATAATTTGTATATAATGATACCCATTATCAGTATATCTAACACCGATGTGACCACCAAAGGGACATAAAAAAAAGAAGAAACTTTCCCCGATCGGTTTTAGTTTTCTGCGATTTGATTATCGAACAATATTTTTATCTCTCGCACAGAAATCTAATGTTTTTTCGTTATTATTATAATATACTGCAGTCGTATAATAATAATAATAATAATAATATATAAAATATTATCACATATTTACCTTCACGTTGAGCGGTGGTTTTTCTACGACAAAGTCGTCATCTTCACTCCACAGTTGTTCTGTACTTTCAACGTGTGCAACGGCCGTTGTTCTTATCAAACTGTGAGCTGACAGTTTGTTCATGTACTCGGACGGTTTAACGAACGCGTGAATATTCTCTTCTGTTTTTTAATATTAAAAAATAATAATGTTATAATGTCGGGGGTAAAAAAAAACGTGGTAAACACAAAATAGATAAATCAAGAAGATGTTATAATATTATACATTGAGGCGTCCGACGAGGTTTAAAATTGAAAATAATTTCGTGTTTTTATTACACGCGATTATTTGTTAAACGAGAATAATAATTAATTATACCTACTCATATAATTAGCCAATAATTAGCTATAATAACAAACTAATTAATTTTATCAGCTAATATCAGTTTTAACTTTTAACATATTTTTTTTCACCGTGTAATAAATAAATAAATAAACGCCTACTTTGGTTAGGTTTCAGAATAATGTTCGCTTGACTTCTTTTCAGTTGGTTCACAACAGTGCCTGTGTAAAGTATGGACGACGCGGATAAAACGACGGATATGGATCTCGATTCCGTCGAAGTGTTCTTAAATAAAAAAAAAATAAAATAAAAAAAATAATAATATATTAAATCAATCATCGGATTCATCATAAGAATAAAACGCGTATGTTATATTATTATCAAATGAGACGGCTCACGTGTACGCTGATGGCGATTTTAAAGCTTTCGCCCAAAGTGATTTGTTCGATGTCGGACAATTTGAATTCCACGTCCTCGGACTGTTGTTCTTCCAGATCGTAAATCTCCTGGGCGATGGGCACTACTTTAATGGCTTTTTTTACCGCCATCTTGTCCTCCGGCGAATCTGTGTGTATCGATCGGGAAACGAAAATCAAACGAAAATTATTTTTTATATAAGTATACCTTACTCGCGTATCTATCATAATATAATTATACGAAAATCCGATCGACAATAGACCTACAAAAATATTAAAACAATAACGCGTCACGCGGTTTAAAATCGTAAATTTATTGTACAACTCATATACGCGGATTCCCGCGTTAAATTTTGTATGGGGGTGTCAATGTATTTTGTATGGGGGAAGAGGTTTTTTTAAATTTTTTTAAAAAAAATGTAGGTATTTAAATAAAAATATACGTTTTCTTCGGTGCAAAATTTTTCCTATACACACGGTCCTTGGAAAAGGACATAATATACCTATAACATACCCTTGATATAACCGTGGTAAGTGTATGCTAAAAAAAAAATAAATAAATAAATACACGTAAACAATATATGGACGAGTAGTCGTCCGTCACTGTAATAAATAAAATAATAAATTCAGTTCAGCCTGTATACGAGCCAAGGTTTACCACCACATTATAATAATTATTAATTATAATATACGCGCGGACGGACAGTCGTCGAGTTTAAGAGATATTATGCTAATAAATAATTTAAAGTTTAAGATTTAAGATTATCGGTCGTATAATAAATAACGTATAAATATTATGCATCAAAATGAACATATATTTACTGCAATATTAATTATAATATACACGTTTGCGGGCATAGGCGTGTACGTTATACGGATATTTTTTTTTCATTTTTTTTTTTTTACAAATATGATGATATTATTACGATTATTGTTTTCGCGGCGTATATAATATATGATTTATTATATTGTGCCAAACGCGCGTGTTTTTCGGTTGTAAATTATATATTTTACCATAAATCCCTCGTATAATTCTAAACCGCGATAACGGTTAGGTTAGGTATCTACCTATAATATACATAATATATAAATACGTCTGGTTTATACCATAATAATAACATATATTATTATGTACCTAAATCTATAACCGGGGCATTAATATCATAATTAATATTTTTTTTTTTTTTTTTTTTATACATGTAAAATATGATTTTTCCAGTTTCGAGTTTGTAATTTTAAATAATTGAACGTCCGTTCAAGGATAATTTGAACCCTATTAGTCGTCGTTTATCGGTCTTATATTATATGAGTAGTATATTATTAGGGGTACCTACTCGTCATTTGGAGTTTTTTAAAAATTACATTTACGTTTTATCGTGGTTAATTCGATATTTTTATTCCATATTATATTAATTGATTTTATTTTCGTATGTAATAAAAAAAAAAAAAAAAAAAATTCTAATAATACGGTTATGGTATACGTGTTTACCAAATGGATTTTTGTAAATGTCCGTGATGACTTCCATGTCTTCCGTTCCGTTTAACACTTCTTGTCCGATTTTTTTCGTCACGATTAGTTTGCCGACACTATATACATAACAAAATACAAAATTACATATTAAAATATGAACAACACTACGATGACTACGTTTACATAATATTATGAGTATAAATTTTTTCTTTTTAAATTTTAGTTATTTCGGCAATTTCTACGATGAAATTTATAAAAAAAAATATATAGATATTTAAAATCATTCTACACACGCATAGACGGAAACATAATAAATATTATTATACTCGAATTATATACAGGGCGTGATTTACACGTATAGGAATAATAACGTAAATAATAATGTAAAATATTAAACGGGTAAATTTTTTGTTTAAAATATCTAAAAATATTACATAAATAATTATACGTTTAACGATTATGAATTTTTTTTATGGGGAGAGAAGCGGCACTTATAAATTTTTAATATGTTATAATACAGTTGTAGTGTCTTACCAGGATTGTCCACAGACAATAACTTTTGATCTATTATAAATTTTTAAAATCTGATTTTTGCAACTTACATTTTTATGTATATATATAGGTACAAGTCACTTTTTTTAATTATTATAATAATTTTTCTTTTTGAGTATATTTAAAACCAAAATAAAAAAAATAAAATCTTTGTTTTCATATTAATTATAATTTAAAGATTGTCAATTTGTAGTCTTTATTTTGCTTGAAATTATAAAATTTAATTGAAACAAATAATAATAATAATAATGTACGCCAAATTATTATGGCTAAAAAGAAAAAAAAAGAAGCAATTTTTGGGTATAATTAAACGGAAAATAACGTATCAGCAAACGGTTAGCGAATGTCATAGTTTAATCGTTTGATAACAATTAATTATTATTGTTATCATATTAAAATGTTACATTATAATTTATCAATTAAAATAATATATAATTACGATAAACGTGAATTTATACCCCTCGATTATAATATTATTATAAGTTGCAGTTTACACGCGGAGTATAAATTGATTTAAAATATTGAATTTATTCAAATTTAAAAAATTAATAACTAAGTAAATACTTCATAGAAATTAATAACTCGATTATTAAAATTTTAAGAAAAATATAATCTATTAATTGGCTATCTGAGAATTTTAATAAATTTTCTATTATCTATAATCTATAATCTATAATTAGTAATAATTTTTCTACATCGAGTGCACCAATGCACAATTTTGTATTATACCTCAGACCAAGATCGTACATGGGGTTCACACCCTCCTCCCGAAATTCTTTTTCATTCGCGGTCTTGAGACAGACTTTTTCATATCAACTGACAATATATTTTTATTTTAATGAGTAAACGGTGCGTTTTATGAAGTACCTATCTAATCGTATTGATGTGGTATAGAGAACTCACTAATTTGGTAACGTTTTTACTCTTGACCAAAACCCGTCTTCAGACTCTTTGAAAACGCACATGTCGGCCCGAACTTCCGTGTAAACGAACGCTGTGTCGTATCCGATGTTGACTTCTCCCCGTTTGACCGCCTGGACTGGCGCCGGACCGCACCTGTACATACCTGCGATATTTATTAAAAATTAATACGTATAAAGTATAATACGATTAATCGGTACAATTGTAAAAAAAAAATTTATTTATTTAAGTAGTAGGTAGTGTAACAATATTGTAAAAATAAATAATAATTTTTATACATTTTTTTAATTTTTATATAATTTTTTTAATTTTTATTATTATTCGTTATTTTTGTCCACGCACTTTGGCCATTTTATAAAGTATTTGCTCGATTTCGGTTTTCGCTCGTAACAAATATAATTTATTTTCTGCGAGTTGATAAGTAGTTTTGGAAAAATGTTTTTTTTTTTTTTTTTAATATTAATATTAAATATACATTTTGACATTTTATTATCTATACTAGACAAAGTAAAGAAAAAAAATTTGTAATAATAATTAAATATTTTTTTTTTTTCAAAACTGCTAATATTTTCAAAGTTTATACGTTGAATCATGATAAAAAAAATCACTCTGTATGTTTAAGTACGAACATTATAATTCACATTTAATGTATACAGTGAAAAATTGATTAAATTTTAACAAATATGCGATTTTATCAAAACCAAGTAACTTAAATATAATCATTTTACATTTGATCGTACAAAATCAAATGTATATGCGATAAAAAACAATATTTTGCTATTTAAATATAACGATGAACATTACGAAACGAATATTTACTTTAGGTATAAAATAACGCATGGATTACAAAAAAAAAAAAATTATAAATCCTAACATTTCTAAGTTTTTATTTTTTTATTTATCGGGTAGTTGGAGTTAAGGTAAGGCGATAACCTGGATGTGTATAGTGGTTAATAAATTTATAATTTTATTAGGCATTTTTTTTTTTTGTTAAACGAGTTTATAAATAATAATATTATTCACAAATATTATAATATATATAGAAATATTTACTGTCGCTAGTTTCCTGCGGCGTTCCGTCGATGGACTGCCATCCACCGTATCCTTTGGCCAAGTCGGGTCTGTCCATCCACACGTCGTTCCACACGTGAAAGTTCCAACACGAATCGTTCGTATAACTTCCCGGATGATTGTTAAGTTTCTCTCCGTTCACGTCGATGTACGTGTCGATTGTTAAACTGGCATTCGTGTCGTGAGCCGACAAGTAATTGGTCACCGACCGACAAGGCATACCCAGAGCTCTGCAAACTGCAAAATCGCACCGGATTTATAAACCGCAATAATATCGATACGACGTTATAATAATAATATTATCCAAGTATATCGTTTGTAGTGACTATATTCGTATTTCGTATAATATTATATACAATGTGGACGAATAATACGAGTTTAAAATTCTTACGCATACCGGATCGAGAGTTCACCGCGAGATGACGAGACAAAAAATGTGAAATTTATTTATTAATATAGTCGTTATATTTCTTTTTCCAAAAGTATTAAAAGTCATTGTATATACAAAAACGTAAATGACGTCTTTGCAAAACTCTTCCGCGATTATATAACTTACTTGTAACGATGACTCCGGAAAATACCCAACATTGTCCATATTTCACTGGCATCTGAGTGTTGTAAAATTCTTCAAAAATCGGTGTGCTGCCTATCCACGCGAACGGACTCGTGCCGTCTTCGAACGAACCTTCCCATTTGCCTTCGATTAGACCATTATCGTCCACGTTGTTCGTCTGCAAACACATTATATAGGTATATAAATATAATATACGAGTACAGTACATAGAAATGACTTTTCAAGACTTATTCTTATCGATATGCGCGCGTAATATTCGTACGTTTGAAACGTTAGCATAACAAACGAAATTTTACGACCATTTATCTAATGTGTATAATTAATTTATACATAATTTATTATACTTACGATAGCCGAAATGGTTCTGGCCATTTTCACGGCACTGGCTCTGTCCTGGTGTGGGATAGACGATCTGTCGAGTAGCATCATCACGGACGGCAGGACGAACGCGTCAAACTGCCCGTAGAACCATTGATATCCTCTAGGTTCTTTAAACGTCCCTTGCCACACTTTACCGTTATCGTTCAGCACGTATTCGTCTAATTGTTCCTCGTCGTTCATGTAAACGTCGTCCTCTGAAAATATTATTATAAATATAATAATAGTGTTATTATTATGGGGTCGATTATATCGTCGTAAATAGGTATAGGTACTCGAATAAACGAAAAATTAATTTCCGATCTATAGTAAAATAGTAAATCATTAAAATTATTGACGTTTATTATAATAGGTATAAAAAACGTAATTTTATATATAAGATAAAAATTGAACATTGGATTTATACATATATTATATAGCCTTTAATCGATTTAAAACCATGTACGCGTAACTAGACCTATATTTTAGGGGTTGCTAAAATTAATAAAAATAAATTATAATTAATAAAATACGAGTATAGATAATACTTAATTAATACAACTTAATTTGCTATAATAACTGTAAAATCCCTCTGGGATCTTTGTAATTAAAATTGACAAATACTTATAACATAAATATAATACTATAACTAATTACTATAACATGCTTGTCCTCGATCAATTTTTAATCCGTCTTATACTCGAGAAATTGCATTCATCACATATTGCTGATTGGAATTTGTATAGAATTAGAGTTTAGTCAAATTTTATTAGAATTTTACACGTTTAAATCAAAGATTGGCGTTTGAATTTTTTTTAAGAGTATTACTAATTTTGAGTCTGGGGATGTCCCCCTAGCACTCCCCTAGTTACGCCTATGTTTAAAACTCACTTGGACACCAGGGATTGAACAGCACGTAGACGGCCGATTCGATTTGATGTTGATTGACTCCCGGCACTCCCTTCCGAGCCGTATGCACGATTATTTTCCATACGGATACCGGCGCTGTCGGAGGTATTTGTATCTGTGACGGTGAGGAAAAAAATTATTATCGGTTATTAAAAAAAAAAAAAAAAAATACGAGTGAATTATACACACAGTTCGTATTCGAGGAGCATCTATACGATAATAAGCATGATTATTCTAATTTTAATTTAACGAAAAAAATCAAAACGATTAAACTCGTGTAAAATAAAGAGGGAAAATGTATACTTAGTAAATTTTTTATTTTTTATTTTTCTGGGGGTCGTTATGACAAATAGGGAAACGTTACATTACATATAATAATACACGCGTTATATAGGTTAGGTCACGAGTATCGGAGTATGTATAAACTAATTATTCGTCTATAATTTTCTCCTAGGACTCTTCGAGCGCGAGAACGTTTGTCTTCTTGCAATACTGACCTGCACGGTGACGGTAGAACCGGCAAAGCTGCTGAATCTAGCGTCCCATTTGTCCGCAGTAAGATCGTCCTTTTCCTTGACGATTAACGCAGTGCTCGTACCTTTGGCCGGCGATGGCACTGGTCCTGCCATTTGAATAAATAATAACATGATGTAACGTAATTTTACTTATTATTATATTATAGTATATAATATACCACTCACCCGTCACCAGGACAATTCTGATGATGTCCGTGGTCTTGTTCAACGGTTTGTCAAATTTGATCCCCAAGTAAAACGGTTGGCCCCTGCGAAATATGGCCGTCGATCCGTCTTGTAATATTTCGAAACGGTCGGCGTGATGTTCGACCGCATTTTCCAACGGATATAGATGCGTTGAAATCACCGTTAGCGCCATCGCGACAATGTAATAAACTAATAATAATAATAATATTATTATATAGTCTGCAAAACGTATACATGAATATTATTTCAATTAATGCGATATCGAATATATTTGATTAAAAAAAAAAAAATAATAATAACGCTCACATAATTTTAATTAAGTATAGGTATATGCGTATTTACAATATAATTAGAATTAAATTTAACAACGATTCTAATAAGATCAAAAACGAATAAATGTTTGGAATTAACAAAGAGTGCTATAGACTACTTTACTATTATAATATCAAAATGTATAATATTTTAATTAATATTAATTTTTAAATTATATGTTTATTCGTATCGTGCACAAAAAAGGTCACCTTCTTATACTTATTATGTGCTTATAACATCAATTAAGATTATAATATTATAATTAATTATATTATATTATTATTATAATATAAGTAGTTGTGTTTCTCGAGGAAAATAAACGCGAATAATATATTATGCAAATGTAGATAAGTTTATTTCACATTGACTTAATAAGCTACATTATATTTAACCTATACGAGAGCGAGTATATAGGAACGAAATAAATTATTTTTTTTTTCTAATGTTTTTAAATAATATAATATTCGATCGGTGAATATATTATATAAGTACATATACGCTGAATTGACGTTATAAAATTTGTAAGTTTTATTGTGTTCCGATAGAATATACTCGCGAAGGTCAAAAGTGTGTAAATATATTATTATATAAGTAAAAATATATTAGATTCCGTGGTATAATAAAAATAAATAAATAAATTCCCAATCGCGTTGGTTGAATTTTTTTTTATACCTATATTATACCTATACGGTATAGGATGACCGGTATACTACTGGTATACACATATTATTATTATATTATTACCGCAGTAGGTATATGGGTATAGAACGGAATTTGAAATTTCTATTTCGTTCGTACCGCGGTAGATATAATCGTCTTGATCATTTATACCGCGGTTCGTGCCGAAGACGAACATATTATAATATAAGATCAATATAACGAGGATAATATTAATAACACGAGGACGAAAAGAACGAAGAAAAATGCAAACGTGTTCGGATTGACGTCGATCACATATAGTAGTTTCGTGTTGCGGTTGAGTGGGTTTATGAGCAATTTGCATAAAATAATTTATATTAAATCCATATAATACATTATTATACGTATATAAAGGTCAAACGATTTATACGTATTTTCCTTCGTAACATAATTGTCGTGTGTGAAAAACACACGTTCCTCCATTACACTTTTTTTTTTAATTTTTTTTTTATTTTAATATTGTTTGATACGTCGTATAAATTGCTTACAGTTTAAGGTCGAATAAAAGATCGCGGTTAAAAAACCGGTCCATCAAGGAATTCGCCTAAAGTAATGGACGGTCGATAATATAATCATATATAATATACATTGCACTCATATTATCATCACATATAGTCACGAGGTAGATTCTAAAAATAAAAACAATAATAAGGCTTATACTTATATAGGTATATATATTATACTGTTATCATCTAAAAAACCAAAAATATAAGTAGGTATATACTAATATATTTGTGTGTACCGCGCGTCAATAAACTGTCAAGGTACGAATGGCGTAGGTATATAAGAACCGCTTTATTTCGATTGTGGTTTAAACCAAATAGCTTAAGTCTATATAATAGTTTATATATATTTGTGTATTTTAATCATAGTTCAAGAGTTATACATATAGGGGTAGGGGTAATATAAACGTCGTTTTATATACTTGAAAAATATTAATTTTTTTCCCCCGCGGTCATCGGCGCGCGTTACAGGGATGTTGATGTCATAATATTTATTATTAATATCGGTCACGTCGCGTTCTACGCATATACCAATATACCATTATATTGGTTAAGTGCGAAAATCGACGAACATATTATATAATATTACTATTTTATTACATATGATCCGTTATTATATACGGAGTGGTTAAAAAATCATATTATATCGTATACCTATATGGCTATATTATTATCTAATTACACGAAAATTGTACGAATTTTTTCATGATAATCGCGTAATGTTGTATTTATTTACGAGTACTTCGTTAAACAAACTTATTTTTATTTTTCTTTATAATACGACATCACAGTCGTTTTATTTTTGATACAGATTTCTACGGTCGTTCACATAATACGTGTGTGAGTGTATACGTAGTACGACTATAGTACGTTGCCAACAATTCGGTTGACAATTTCGTTTACGTATACGCATAATTGACTTGATCGTATTTAAATATAGACCGTTTGGACCAATCGCTGTTAGTGTTGAAGTGACAGAGAAAGAGAGGGAAAAAAACACAAAAATCATCGTTTTGAAATATTAAAATTTACGATTTTTAAAAAAAACGGGTTATCAAAATAATTATAATTTTATATTCATATACGATAAATTATAATATTAAATTATTATTACACTAAAAATTCAAGAAACAATACCAGACAGGCATCAAAATATGAGAATAAGAGTTCAAACAATTTATTCATTGTCATGATTTTATTGTATTCAATTTTGGGAAAATTAATAATGGTATTTTTTTTTTTATAATATTAATATAAATTAAATTAAATGAACAATTTTTAAGTTTAAGATGTTATTTTTAAATTAAAATTTTATTTATTATAAAAATAATATATAGTACCAAAATAAAACTTAAATAATATTATTTTTATCAATCGTGTCGTTATCATTTATTGTAGGTATCTAAAAAATAAATATTTACCAGGAAATATAAATTAGATAAATTAGATACGAAAAAAAACAATTAAAATAATTTCAATTTCATGGCAGAAAATTTTAAATTATAACTTGAAATTTTTAACTAACTAAACTTAACAGTAATAAAACGAATTTTTTTTTTAAAAAAAATCATATGCGTCTCTATATAAATTTCTAGTTTGATTTACTTTATAAAATGGTTTATTATAATAATTACTAATTTACAACGTATAATAGGATAAAGAGCAATTTAATTTTCTGCATCACTTTTAATCTTTAATAAGGTCCAATCGGATTTATGTTATTATATTTTGATGATAAAACGTCGTAAGTATTAATAAACTGCAAATTATGGGAATAATTCATAATTTATTTTAAAGGGTTAATTTATAATATTATTACAAAATAATTTTGCGCTTTATGTTGGATGCATGTTGTATTATGCAATATTATATGATGATGGAAATTTCCGATTGTGAGGTACGATGTAATTTTTTAAAAGAAAATTTTTTCTCTCTAAATTTAACTTTATTTCTTATACTTAAATTGTATTTTGACATGCGCTCGTATAATTTAATATCAAGTAAATTAAATTGAAGTGTATACACGTGAGTATATAATATTTAAAAATATAATGGGAATTTATATTTATATTAATAATATATACAGGTATATATCGACCATCCAGTTCAAGACTGCAACAACTCAAAAAAGTATTTTTTTTTTTTCAGGAGAGCGATTTTAAAATTCATTAAATGCTTATTTAGCTATTAAATACAAAATAAACCAGTTATGATAATAATTTTTGGTAAACATATATTATTACTATATGTAGGTATTTATATATTGTTATTGATATTACTATAAAATATTTATTTAATATTTTTATATATTTTATGACAAACATGTGGTTATTCTAAAACGAAATGAGTGCTCTCTAATGATCAATAATCAAACAAACTTTTATTTCGTTCTTGAATTGAAATTGTATTGAAAAAATGAAAATTTTGATGTAAATAAATAATTTTTCAATTCTTTTGAGTTGTTGGAGTCTTGAACTGGATGGTCGATATTATATATTCTTTATTATTATTATTATTATTATTATTATTATTATTATTATTATTATT
>JAIUCT010000015.1:4902363-4913574 GCA_021307375.1 Tetraneura akinire
ATTATTATTATTATTATTATTATTATTATTATTATTATTATTATTATATAAATTTTGTTAGTCGTATTTTTCACGTCGAGACGTGTTTAATACAAAAATAAACTATTTTATTTTATGTTAATTAGCTCTAATATATAATAATACGAGTATAGTAATAATAATAATAATAAATTGGAATTATTTAATAGGTATTTTAAATGATATAATATTTATAAATTACATTGATAAACGACTATCTATCGACTTCTCTATACTTACACATATCTTTTCATCATACCTGTGTTATTATACAAATACACAATAACAACAACATATACAGATTATTAAAATTAATTAAGAAATACGTATATTATATTAAAATATTGTGATAGTGATACACATAGGTGCAAAAGCATACAAATGTAAACTATAGATATTAATATTATAGATAATAATACAAGAGTACATTTTCCACTAAACAAAATATTATTTAGTTTAAACGTCTAATACGGTAATATTATAATAATATAATAGTGATTATATCATTTTTTATTTTTATGTACTTACACGCGTTTATGCAAATTATCCAATAAAGGTTTTTTAGTAATTTCATTAACTGTTTGTACTGTATCGATTTATACACGCATAATATGTAAAAATATTATTAAGACTAATTATAGTTATAAAACGTATACGCCAGATTTATTTTTTATTAAAATATAATCGAGTAATATAATATTAAATTATAATATATAAAGTATAAAAAGATGCGTATTTAATATTTTAAACGTGTATTTAACACTATACGATATTATATTTTTTTTTTTTATATAAAGTCGTGCGATTACCTAATAATTAATTTCTTCACGATAACATAATATCGTCAAACGGCATTTAAATTATTTGTTTGAAAAATGGTAGATAGAAAAAACAAATCTACGATAATATAAACAAAACTAAACGTGGTTTTTTTCCTTTTTTTTTTGGTTTCATAGGATAAGAGGTATGGAATTAACGCGTTTCCTCTTTCCTCCTCCGAAACATCACGAGACGAAAACGAACGATTAAATTATGTATATATAAATAATAATATATAAGATCAAAAAATTAATTTCGAATTCGTCTCGCGTCGTTATCATTATTATTATTATTATTATTATTATTATTATTATTATTATTATTATTATTATTATTATTATTTTTATTATTACGACGAAAATGAAAATAACAATAATTATTACCTCGGAATAATAATATTATATTATGGTATGAATGATTTTGAACCACGGCTCGAGTCGTGTACTCGCTGCAGAAGAAACCACTTGTTGCTCGTGTGTATTGTTCGACGATCGCTCGTGCAAAGTGCAAAAATCCAATTGCGTTCGACGAAGTATCGACGTGACTGTCGGACTGTACAGCCACTACTATTTTTTTTTTTTATAATATGTTATTATATAATAATATCATGACGGATGGGGGGGTTCGGATATTTATCAGGGTAACCTAGATTTGACGATTCCTACTCTTTTCCGCGACGAATCGATCGGACGGTTAAAAAAATCAAATCGAATCAAAAAAAAAAAAAAAAATCTTGACTATGGCCTCCAAAAGTCAAAAAGCCCGTACGTCATCGTCGTTCCCCGTACACACCATCTGTGCGCGAACGAAATAAAATATAATATAATAACTTTAACGTGTAAAAATTATATAATGAGTCACGTGTGTGATGTATAATAACAATGTGCTATTATTTTTTAACGCATAAACGTGGCCGACCATAATATAATTTAATATTATTATTATCATAAGTCATAACGTTTATTTGATATTATTATTAATAATATGTAACGAAGAATCTCAAGGTCAGCGTCCGTTTTCGTTTTTTTTATTTTTCCAGTGACGTCACTCGCCGTTCGTGTTATGTATCTATATGTACCCGAAATCCGCGCGACATGTCGTAACGAGACGTTTTAATGTAAAAATCGGACCAAAGCCTGTCGACTAATCGTATCGTCGGGTCAACAAACGGTAACTTTAACGGACGATAAAAAATAATTACCGTGTAATATATTAAACCGAATGATGGATATGCGAGTGTCACAAGGGCACAGCAATAATATGCCTACAAATAAATTGTATTCTGCAGACGTTTGGACGTTTAGGAAAACGATTTAAAAAATTTCATTTTTTAAGTATATGTTTACATAGTGATGGGTATACGTAGAACAATCTAAAACTAATTAATTTCAGTATTTTGTCTATATTTGTAAAAATTTACGAGCATAATAATATGCATAAATAGCACCGGCGATTTCGTTTAAATTTATACATTTTTAAATTTCTGAGAATTTGTTTTTAAAATTTAAATATCATGAAAATATGATAATACCCGAATGATTAAATATTATAAGATTAGAATAATATTTTCGCACATCACACGTAATAATATCATTATGTTATCGCAACGAAACGATGCGAATTATTGAATTATTCCATACAAACAATATAAATGCAATATACGACGTTATATGTATTATTGTTTTTTTTTTTTACATATTACCCATTAAGAATTTTAAACAACATATTTATTTTAAGAGAATAATAATTTTGCATTTTAATTTAACGATTAAAAATCTAATTAGATACCCATACCAAATGTTTAAAAAGATAAAAACCACGAGTATAATATAATCTGCATTGCGTTATTATAGTTATTAATTATACCTATATCGGTTTATTGAATACCTATATTGTAGTATATGAATTTATTTTAATGTTCATTTTGTTTAATAATAATAATTATTATTATGGAAACTACAAACAAATAATAATCGTTTTGTTTTGTTTTTCTAGTTGATAAAACAACACAAACCTCATAATATGCTATTATCTATATTATAATATTATATAGTACGCGTACTCACAACATATACCTGAATTCCTGATTAATAAATGTCTATATTAATTAACGTTAATTGTTTGATTTTAAAATTAAAATTATTACACGAATAATATTTTTATTTGGCTAATGAGGCATATACTTATAATATAATTTTTAGTACTTATTATTCATATTATAGTTTTTAGTACTTACTACCTACTTATTATTTTCTTTTGTATACAAAGTGTCTAATAGCAATAAAGTAATATCAAAAAGCGAAATATAGAATTATAAAAGAACCGTAGCATGTATACGAGTATTTAAATTGTATGGCTGTATATTGTACTTAAAGTTTAAAAATTTATTATGCGTATAATTCAAAGAAAATTTTTTGTTTTTTTTTTTTGTGTGATAACTTTTTTACAAACAAAATAGTTACATAACCCACGTGTGTTTTAAGTCTTTTATATTTTAAATAGATAAAAATTTATAAGAGATAATTTTTTTAATATATATAAAATGCCACGAGATAATATCGCAGAAATATTGGACATTTTGTCCCGTGAATCGGGATTCGGGAGTGATCATATAAGAGACTAAAATAAAATAATACCTACGAGAGGAAAAGACGTATTATTGATCCATACGAATCGTTTATAATTAAATGGTCCATAATAATTATGGTTTATAATAATAAAACCATTATACCATTATACCATTATACCATTATTATAATGGTCTAATATTTTAAGTAAATTTTTTTTAAAGCGAATACTAAGAATTTAAGAATAGATCATTTTTAAAATGTAGTAGGTACAATATATTTTTTTTATATATTACATGTTGTGAATCTATTAAAATTCTAAACGATCATAAAATAATAATAATAATAAAAAAAATTAAATTTGTGATTGAAATTAATAGAAACAATATTCCACTTGACTAATATTTAATAATAATAATAATTATAAAATAGTTTTTAGCGTTTATAATTCATAATATAAAGAATATTTTTTAATTTTTTATATTATATAATGACTTTATAGATCTGTAATTAAATAATATCATAAAATTAATAGTTATTATAACCGTTTAATCGGTCAGACTAATTAAGTAATTTAGAAAACGAGAGATTGTCACAGAAATATATTACTCTTTATAGGTATATTTTATAATAATCGTTTAAAGTGTCATAAAAAGGCTAAAGTTCTCGACGAAATATCGATATTTTATGATACGAGTATATCTATTTAATATTTATTGAAAAACTGATATGTTATTTGTTAACCACCTCAAAAACCATTTTGCCAAATCTCGACAATCCATTTTTCACGACACCTGCACTAGGCGTAATCCATCCGATGTACAAGAATAAAATAGTAACTATTCAAGTCAAATTATTCTTGTTAAATTATTTAGTCATTTGCAATACGATAGTGAAAAAAAAAACAATTTACCTATTAAAATTTATTTATTTTATGATAATAATATACAGCTTTAAGTATTACTTAAACACGGCATTGACCAACTTTTTAAAATTGTTTAAGTAATGCTTATTCTTTTCATAAACAAAAGTATCGTTTACGAATCTCATTTTGGTCATAAGTATAGCTTTAGGCAAAACTTTTTCTTAATAGTATCGTCTATGAATACGAGCATAAGTTTACCCTAACCGCAATTATTTAAGTTTTATGTATTTTTATTTATACGTCAATTGTGATAACAAATTAGTGATTAATAATATTTTAATTAAATTATTATGCAGTGTCGGTATACATAAAATATCATAATGTTTATTACACGAACGTCAATCATATAATTTTTATTAATTTTATTTGGGCCTCTAAAATTTCTTATTCGAAAGAACAATAATTTTAATAATTTTATATAAAAAAGAAAACTAGACAAAATGATATTATAATAATATCATTAGAAGACAAGCTAATATTCGCAAAAAAAATATTTTTTATATTAAAATTAATATGAATTTTTTTTTTCTATATTAGAGTAATACTTTCAGAATACGTATTATATAGTTGACACGGCTTGCGGTATTTGAATTTTTAATATAAATCAAATAAATTTAATCACAATGAAACTTATACGTTAAAATAATAATAATAATAAAAAAATAAAATAAAATTTATTAAATTCCTTAAATATTATAAAATATATATTTGAAATTTATAATTAATTATATAAATGTTAAGTGATTACAAAATAAGCATAACCTTCGTGTTTTGATAAAAAAAAAAAAAAAAAAAAAAAAAAAAAAAAAAACAAATATTTTTAAAAAAAAAAAAAAAAAAAAAAAAAAAAAATGAAATAAACATAATTATTGAACAACTAGTAAAAACAATAATATATTACTTTAAACAATAAACATTATATTATGTTATTAGCAGTGGCGTATCTGCAGAGGTTCTATCAAGAGTGGGAGAGTAGGTAGTTAAATTATTTTTTAATACCTCAAAATAGTTATGCATCTCAATAAAAAAAGAAACTGTCATAAGTCATAACTCATCAGTTATAAATTTATATCTAATTTTATAACAGTACCTAAACAAAACAATACTCATCTAACTATTATTATATTGTTATATTATATACGGGGATCAATATAATAATATCATAAAACGAATAATAAATTAAAACCAAAGGGCGATCCATCTATAGAATTCCCCCAAATACTCCACTGTTTATTAGATAGCGAAAATAGTTCTATTGGAATAGAAAGTTTTTTTCTGTGACGTGTTGTAATTAATATAATTGTAAATCGTAGGAGGTTATGTACAATAAAATAGTTAAAAAAAGACAAAAAACAATGATTCAATTTAAGTATATAACGGAAATTATAACGTTATGAAATTATGATTGGTCATTTCGTGGTAAATCTCGAATGACTAGATACTAGAATGAGTAATATACATTATACATGTCATGAATGCAAAAATTATGCTTTTGTGACCGTGACACATATAATGGTGATTGGGAGGGGGGCAGCAAATCGCAAGTGCAACCCTCTAAATTACGCCATTGAATTCTGTATTATAACTGTTTTATTTTTCGGTGGGGGGGGGGGAAATAAAAAATTCTTACTTTAGTTTGTAAAGATATTTTATTATTATTATGATGAGACAAATTTCGGGAAAACTTTTAATATATATATATAATGAAAACGTAAATTTTCTTCCATTTGAAACTATAATTAAAAATTACTAATTAATATTCTGATTATAATTTATAGGTATATGGTATATGGTACCATTATATAATGTAATATTTTCTGTATATATTATTATGCAGTCAAAACATTTTAAATTAAAATAAATATATGCGTATGAAGTATTAGATTGAGTCATTTTAAAACTGTCAAACCTCACAGTCCATGTTTGATATTCACACATACCTATAATTCTATATATATAAATAATTACCCGGCCGCACAATAAATATCTCGATAGACCAGTGATTCTGAACCAGGGTGACATGTCTCCCTGGGGGCGACCCAGTATATAATAATTGTGAATAAAGGCGATGCGAATGGAAAAATATTGAGAACCACTGCGATAGTCTTGTTCCAGAGCTGTCGATCTTAACCGTCGAGACACCCATCGTCGTTTATCGTCGATATTTGTGATAATTTTCCTCTATCGGTTGTCTATTTACTACTTCGTGAAATTGCCCGTTTCATGATACGATATACGAAACTCTATTTTTGTCACTTTGTGAAATAATAAAACATAATTTATTGAACGGTCACATTTCCATGAAACCGCGGACTTTTAATTTTCATAATGTGTAATTATTACTTCATTATGTAGTTGATCAGTTTAAATAATAGGTAGGTATCTATATAATATAATATTTTACTATTTTTTACATAAAATAATCGACGAATAATTGCAGACCTATACAAATTTATCTAAAAATAAAAACCAAATTATTGAAAGACTGTCAATTTCCTCGATGGTTGCTTCTGGGTTCTGGGTGATGCCCACGGGTCGAATAACGGGACGCAGTTCACCCATATAAGTTTTATGAAAATGGGACGTAATTCAACTGAATACTTATATAACCCCAATTTATTATGGGTATATATCTTATTTCGCTATAAACTGTATCCGAGTGCCAATTAAATACTTAATAATTCATTTGAAATACATATTTATTGTTATGTTATATAAATTTATAATATAACTGGCCGAATAGAAAATATAAAATATCAACGGACGAGATATTGAAATGAGAGAGAGAGTTTTTTTTTTTTTTTTGACGATAACAAAAACGTAACATTATTTCGTTCGTTATCGATATTAGACAAATCATAACGGTTTAATGCACCCGACATTGTGTTAAAAAAATATTATGATCGTCACGTTGAACGTGGTGATGTTGTCCGCACAGTGTTTGATCTGTTCGGCGGGCGCGAGGAAACAGCAGTCGCCACCGCTGCAGGCAGGACGGACGTGGTACGGCTCGGACGGATACGGCGACGAGTCGGATTTAGACGCGATCAAACAGCTCAACAGCCGATTGAACGTGATACTGGGCTCGGATTGGTTGGAATCCGCGGGCAAATCTAAAAACGACCGCGCGACCAATCATACGGCGAGATCGAAACTGACCGACGGCTTTTTCAGCGCGCACCACAATCGGGCCGGCGGAAATCGTAGGATCAAAGAAGAATCCGGCAGGAATAGCACCGCGGTCTCTGTGACGGACGTCTTTGGCGACTTGGTCACGACGACCGCGGCTACCCCGGCCGTCGATCATCCCGAACGGACAGTGTTCACCGCGGAAAAAGAATGCGAATCGGCCAACGGCGGACGGCCGTGCGTCTGTTACATGACCGATTTTTTGGATTCCGCCTGTCAACAGTTTGACCAGGCTGCGATTGAACCCGTCGACGACAGCACGGCCACGGTTTTCGCCTGTCCGTCCTTCAAAGTCGTCCCGTCCGCTTTTGTCGTAACACCGGCCTCCTTAGACGTAATATCGGCCACGTTTTACGTAACCTCGGCCGCGGACCAAGCGCTGCCAACGACGATTTCGACGGCCGACCACGCGTTACGTGTGGCCTCCTACGGAGTTCGCCACCGGGATAACAGATCCGCGGTTACCCCGGTCGCGTGGAAACAAATAGATTTCAATGACGTGATTAAGTATCAACTGGATAAAATAAACGACGGTCGGTATCACCCGTGCTTATATAGAATTCAACTAAAAATAAATATAAAT
Source organism: Tetraneura akinire (assembly GCA_021307375.1). Classification (NCBI taxonomy): domain Eukaryota; kingdom Metazoa; phylum Arthropoda; class Insecta; order Hemiptera; family Aphididae; genus Tetraneura; species Tetraneura akinire. The sequence goes on from JAIUCT010000015.1 coordinate 4,910,465, forward strand.
ATTATAGATAATATATTATGATTAATTACTGCTGTATAGTGAATCGAAGAATATGTTAAGGTACGATTAGTATAATATGATAAATCGATAAGGTACAAGTCCATGGTCAGGTTGAGTTGATTGATGTGCCTATAGGAAAAATTAGGTATTCTATGTGACTGTACGTCATAATATTAATTGTTATCAAATTAATCAAATTAATATAATTATTTTTTCTATTTAACGTCTTGTAGGTTTAGTAATAATTAATTAATAATTACCGTCATGAAGGGTATTATAATCGTGTGATTATTGTTTTATAAAATAAATTATTTGATTTTTCACGATCAAACGTTATTGCAGTGTCGAAAAAAATATTAATATTTGATTTATGCGAATCTCACCTGTTTTTAATCGTATGACACATTTTGCACATTTTGTTTATTTCACTGCGGACATTATTTATTTCGACGTGGAGTGCATCTAACCGTTTCTTCCTTAGACTTGCAAGTTTCTTCGGTTTCAGACATTTGCAACGATAATTTAATTACCGTAAAAATACACGAAACAATGGTTTCTTCTTTATATTCGACCCGCGTCTTTCACGACGTGTCGACGTCACGTATTTTATCAATGTTATAAATTTATAACACATTTCAGAACACTATGCGGTTCATTACGGTTTGGTGGGCAACGACATTAAGATACGGTGTTTGATTAACGACGACCATTCCGGCACGGGAAATGCCGCGTTCAAATGGGACTACAAGAAAGGCAAAAATAAATCGAGTAAAAATTTACTTTACTATAACCTACTCAATATAAAAATATGCACTGAAAATGACGATTTAAGAAGAAGACGAAAAGAAAAAAAAATGTTATTAAAATATTAAAATTGATTTTTCCAAGATTCCACCATCACTGGCACGGATACTAGTCACCTGTTGATTCTAGACTTCGATGCGGCTGATAGCAAAAATTACACTTGTACGCCTTCCAAGGATATCTTGTCCGGAAACTTAAAAAACGCCAGTTCCTACAAGCATTACGTTATAGGTAAAACCGCGTTTTTTAAATTATATCTAGGTACCTATTACCAACAACATATTATTAATATAGGTAGATTATAATTCAGACTTTTGCAGTACGGATTCGTATAATTTATTTCCGAATTAATCGTGTATCTAATATATCAATATAATAATCAATACACTCGTATAGTCGTATATTTCGTGACGTCATGCTGTAATTGCAATAATGAATACAATTTTAAATGTTAATTTATCGAAATTTCCAAATTATTAGTTTTTTTTTTTTTTTAAAAAAAAGTATACTTACGTGTTTCTTTAGCTGTTGATAAACCCATTTATGAAATTCGTGGCACGGTCGTTTACAAAACCAACGATGACGGTGATTGTAGACACGAAATAATTCATCTTGTTAAAAAACAATTACCAAATTACGTGCAAATCGAAATTTGTCCTGAAGGATCGTCACAGTACGCGTGTAATGTAATCATTGAAACGTCAAAGTGTATTGAAGACGGAGTAAAATATTATATAATAATATATTATCTATTTTTATTCGACTTATATAGTAATATTATGAACCAGTGTCCGCTGTAATCTATATTGATAAAATATGATTTACCATATTTTAGTATTATCAGTGATACCCCATTGTTACTTGCTAAAGTACCCAATTGTTTTTGCAACTAGTTTCTGATAGGTATTAATTAAAACAGAATTTGTAAAATTTTTAACTATTTTTAGTGTGCGTATAATATAATGATTTGTATAAAAATTACATTAACTTAGAAACATAAAACGGCTCAACGTTTTCATTAAACGGAGAAAATGAGCACAATTTTGTTAATAATCATAGTAATATTTATATTATTATATGACGAATCCTGATAATTAAGTTCGAACAAAACTCGAACGGAACTAAATGCAATTTTTCCAAATCCCTATCCGAACTAATAAAAATAAAAATCGTAAAACGGGGGGAAAAAAATCGTAAAATATTATCGGGGAAAATTTCGGTTCGAAAATTTGATACGGTTGTTTCTTTTTAAATTTAATACTCCGAATTCGGATCGACTTTCAAACAGTTCGTCACATCACTGGTTATTATAATATTATTAATAACGTTTACGATAATATAATTAATTAGTTAGTTTGGAATATGAATATTATACGTATAAATGATTATATTTTGAATTTTGATACAATATGATGACTTATTAATAATATAATTTAAAATTTATTGTGTTATATTATTACCGTTTTTTTATTTGGAGAAAATTAATTAGAAATCATTGGAAGTGAAATATTTGGTGACGTTGAACGATAAAGCTAATTACTTAGCGAGAATCAAGACCAGCAAGAAAAGTCGTGATGCCCTAAGCTATCAAAAACTGTTGGCTAGAATATCGAATGTCTTGGCCGGCAACTTAAACAAGACCTTGACGATTCAAAGTGAGTTATGGATTAAAAAATTCGCTATTGAAAGAAACAACAATATAATTATAATATTTATAATAATATCATATTATAATATTGCTTTTTGCTTTGCATGTTATTCACAGTAATTTCCAATTTATCGTCGAACAATATGCAATATGAACCTGATAGCGGTTTGATTAAATTGGCAAAATACGTATCTTGTCCGGCGGGTTTTGGAATTCGTGAGGTGTTTTGCGCGGCGTGTCCACCACATCATTTCAGTCCGAACCAAATGTCTGAATGTCAAAAATGTTATAAAGGTTTTCACCAGCCGATAGCTGGATCGGAAAATTGTGTGAAATGTCCAAGCATTTTTGCCAGTGGTTGTCAAATGGTAAATATCTACACAGCGAATTGTTTATTTTATATTATATATAGTAATGATTTCTTAATTCAAATTGCGAGGCATAGAAGTATAGAATAATTATTTTCATCGATATGTAGAGTCGCTCAACGCCTAATAAATACAACTTAACATACACGTATAATTTGATTTTATAAGGCGGAAATACACAGACAGTTACAAAATTTAAGTAGTAACGGACTTATAATGGTTGTAACGGTATTAATTAATTAATAAATAGTCTTTGAATTAAGTTCTATAAAAACAAATAACGATCATGA
>JAIUCT010000015.1:4913584-4945185 GCA_021307375.1 Tetraneura akinire
TAAATAGTCTTTGAATTAAGTTCTATAAAAACAAATAACGATCATGAAAGAGTAGTTTATTTTCAAAACTTGTGTACATGCTTGGTTGGGTAAAATTCGATTAAATTTATAAAAAATAAAAAGCAAGTGAAGGGACACTGGTGTGGAAAGGATACAGGTGTAAGAAGGATAGTGTTGAATTTTGATTATAATTTGAATGCAATAAATCATAACATTCGAAAAACTATTCTTAGTGAAGTTTATCATAATATAAATGTACCTATTTTTTTATATTTATCAGTCTATAGTGTCTCTACGTTCAATATAAATAATTTTAATGAAATATCAATTTTAAACACCTATAAAAAAATTTATTCTTGAGATTTTCCTAATATTTTGGAATTACGTTAATATATATATCAGAATGGTTTAATAAAATTTTCAAAAATATTCCGAATTTTTTTAATTTTCTATTAATTTATATTGTAAAAGTATTGAGCAATAATAAGAAGAATACTAGAATGTATTCTAAGATTTTAGTTTAAACTAAAAATATCAAATATAAAACAACTATAAAAAAAAAATGACACTTGGGATTTTTTAATATTTTGATATGATGTCATGTAATATGTATGTATACTTCAGTAAAATTTTCATACTTTAATGCCAAAAATTGTCAATTTTGTCATATATAAAAACGAGAATTTTACGAAATATTCAAAGTCATATATTTTGTAGAAAAATTAACATAACGGTTAAAAAAATTTTACCACATATATAGTACCTATGTGAACACTTAATAAAATTTTCTAATTCTTAACTTCAAAATTGTCTGAGTTATCGTGAAATTCATCAAAATTTCAGTTTTCGCGAAAAATGCCGTTTTTCGTCGTTTTTTCTATCGCTTCGAGTCAACATAAATGCTATTCGTGAAAATCTGAGCATATTTCGGGTAGTAAAAGTGTTTTCAGACATAAAAATAAAAAAATCTTTGTAAAACCAATACATTCTTCGTTTCGCTCAAAATTTAAAATATGTATTTTTATAGGATCAAACATCGTCGTTGTGGTATTACTTTACAGCATTTTTATTTCTGGTGATTTGTTCGATTGCTGTATTGTCATGTGTATTCTGTTGTAACGATGAATACGAAACAGGTATGTGTTCACGGTATTTTATAATTTTAATTAAAATTAATAATTGTTGTGCACGCGTATTCAATAATAGATATAAACATTGTTAATCTCCTTAATGCTAATTCTTATTTAGTTGTGAAATTGAATATTTTTACAATTAAGTGAACGTGTAATTTATTATTATAATTATTCATTTTTTTTTTAAAAAAAAAATCAATTCAATTACACTCAAAGAATATAGTATCGAAATAAAAAAAAAAAAGACGAGCTGATACTCCTGCCGCAGGGATATAGGTGTGCAAATCATATAGTGATGTGTAATTTTAATTAGAATTCGAATGCAATGATAACCCACTGCATTCGAAAAAACGATTCTGAGCGAAGTTCAGTCAGATAATGTAGGTATTGATTAATTATTAATATATTGCCGTTTTTTCGTCATTTTTTCGTCATCGCATCTGACGCATAGGGTCAATTTTGAGAAATTCGAAAAATGACCTAAATAAAGTACAAACACGCCATCCTTTTTCCAACCGGAAACGTATGCTATTCGTGAAAATCCTAGCATTATTTCGGGTAGTAAAAGTGTCTTCATACTTTTTTTTAAAAAAAACACACCATTGTGAAACCGATACATTCTTCGCTTCGCTCGGAATCTAAAATTATTGTTTGAATAACATTTTTGAGATAGTTAAAAACCGTTGTAATAAATTTTAGATATAGTGCCGAATACCATTCAGAAGAAATTAAAGAAAGTAAAAAATTATCGTTTATTACACGATGAAACGGAAAATTCAGAGGATAGTAGCAGTCCTAAAAAAGAACATGCGTTTAAAAAAATTAAAAAACTACTAAAGTTTAAAAAACACCAAAAGACGCAACATAAAGAAACGGATCCGGAACATAACATTACGGATGCGGAACATAATATAACGGATCCGGATCCGGAACGTAACATAACGGATCTGGAACATAACATAACGAATCTGGAACATAACATCATAACGGATCCGGAACATAACATAACGGATCCGGAACATAAAAAAATTGATCCACAATACGATGCAATGAAATCGCACCACAGCACAACGGATTCGCAACACGAAACGAAGAATCCGCAACACAACAAAACGGATTCGCAACACGACGCAATGATTCCTCAGAAAAACACAACGAATGCGATAGTCAATTTTTGTGTTATGCATGACAAAATTGGTCAAAAATTAACTAAACAATAATAGTTTAACCGTGTGCTACAATTATTATTATTGTTAATTAATATTTTGTATTTCTTCTATTAATATATTATATGAATACGTATATATTCAAATTTGTACAATAATATATTATTTTTAATCCTCAGAGGTCAAATTAAGAAGTGTATTAATCGAATGGATAGTATAACTGGTTAATTACTCAGACCATCTTCATAAATCGTATATTGTTAATAATAATATCCAATTTGGAATTTTGATAAAACACAAAACTTACAAAAATCATAACGCACGTGGCGTTTTCGATATTTCGATAAATTGATCATTTTAAAAATGTCTATTTACTTTTTCATTTGTTGCATAATTTCTCTTAATTTACGAAAAATATGTTCCGCTTAGGACGAAATATATTCAAATGATTTAATAATATTATACTTAGTCCATAAAAAAAAAAAAAAATATAATTAATATGCCTAACGTAATAATTGATTTCCGATATATTTAATAATTTATCAATATTTTGCGTCATAATACTATTCTTGCAGCATAGAATTATTAACGTCACGATAATTTAAAATAAATATCAAGTTCAAAGTTAAACTGTCGAAATGTTAGTGTTTACATAATATAATATATAATATTATAATTTTTGAGTCGTTTAATTTTGATTAAATTGATTTATTAAAGATATAGGTACGAATATTTATATATATATTAATATTATCGAATAAATGTTATTATAACGTTATTAAACTGAAAGGAGAAAAATTAAAAGTAACGAATGGAAGTGCACAACAAGTTGTTATAAAATATAACTTTTTAAGTATTTGGATGATAAAAATCAACAAGTATTTTTAAAACTTTTACGGATTTATATTTTAGTGGAATAATAATTTAATGCTCTGTACAAATAGATTATTATTATTTTTGTGTTTATTTTTTATACGAGTACTTTTTAATAATAACGTTTTGTCTTCACACAGTTAAAATACACGACTAGTTTAAAATTTGCATCATTAACACGATACGATCAAAAACTCAAATAATAATATTATCATTTTTTTTTTTTTTTTTATAAGTCTAAAAAGTGAATTCTTTTTGTTATACATTTTGTTTATCTGTAGCGAACGATTTATTAAATACGCATATTGAGATCAGTTTTGTTTTTAACGAACGTAAATAGTCTAAAAAAAAAAAAAAAAAAAAAAAACGTAATGTCTAGATACAGAATTATATACTTGCCCTTTCGGAAGTAATAATTTTATATCCTATCAAATTATTTAGTTTAATAATGATTGAGTAAGCATTTATTATTAGTTTATTACAAATTATTAATACGCATAATATACGCGTATGTGCCTCAGGTTTTTGGTCTAATACCGATTTTAAATTGGACATATAATTGCAATAAAATAAAATTATAGATATTGGAAGTCTTCGGACGTGCGATTTAGAGAGCATAAGGTTATGTTTTTGCAACGACCCTGACTCAATTTCATTGACTCGAACATTGCATTAAAAACAGTTATTATAGTTAACCTTAACGTAATAGATAATACAATTTTACAAAAATAATTATTATTATATTATTTTATATTATTATTACAAGGAGCGTAATGTAGGCAATATGGCACGTTAAGTGGTAATATGAGTTGTGTATTTACACAATTCGTGTAATCGTTATAATATTAAACATTATAATTAACTAATAAGTATTAAAGTTAGAATAATTGTAAAAGTAATATTACTATTACAATATTATACTTTTAATGTATTTTTGAGTTTTATTTTAAATATTTATAAGAAATTTAAAAAATTTTAAAACGTACATAATACGTTTATACTATAATATTTATAATTATTTTAAGTTAAATATTTCATTGTTATATGAGTATAATCATGTTATTGTAACATTATGGGTTAGAAATAATATCATATCTATTATTATCATAAATGATAATTCTAATTTTCTAAAACCTATTGTAGTTTTAGTTTTTTTTTTTTTTTTTAGATAAAGTATATTGATCAAATCAAATTGTGAATATTATTGTATTGTTTACGTTAAGATATAACTAGTATACTTGTATAATAATATATAGAAATCGTGTTCGATGTCATTTTATGAAACGTGAGAAAAATACACAACAATTTTATAGACAAAAAAAAAAAAATAAATAAATAAATAAAAAAATAAACAATAATAATAACGTGTAATAAAAACAAGATCAAATATTAAATAGATAAATAGATATATTTCCATCGATACAGTTTAATCGCAATTATTAAGGGTATAAAGTACACCTCATATTATTATTGTATGATTATAATAGTACTATAAATTATAATCGATATTATTGCTAACATGTCATCTTTTCTATTCGGTTGCAACAAATAATAATTATCTCACGGTCAACAAAAGACATAAACGATGTGTTGGCATAAATAAATATGAATAATAATAATAATAATAATAATAATAATAATAATAATAATAATAATCATAATAATAATAATAATACCATTTTATTATTTACAATATGCAATATTTTTATTTATTTTTTATTGATTTGTTATTCGTTTAATAAATATACAAACGGACGGACATATTATTTTGCCTATACCGGGAAAAATAATATTAATAGATGGCCCCATTGGTGGCCATACGGGAGTACCGGGGGGGTGATTATCACGTCCAAGTGTTAACTCAGTAAAGATAACACTGTAATATATTATAATATTATTATACTATTCGTGTATACACCTATAAATACACAATAATTATAAACTGTTTGACAATCGTGTTATTTTGTTAACTTCCGTGTACCGATAAATTCGAAAGAAAGGCGCGTGTGTATTTAAATATGAAAGTAAACATTTTTTTTTTATAAATAATAGATTTTTTTTTTTTCAATTACATTTATACTAAATTCGTGTTATGTACGCATACGCGTTATATTATCACGTCTAAACGAATTAATAAATAATAACATGATACAAGTTTCCGGATAGTTCGTCCGAATGTATACATATGAGTCTTTTTGGAGTGACTTCGTGAAAACTCGGTACCGCATAGGTGTTCTTCGGGGCCCGGAGTGCGGTCATAAAGGGATAACGATTGTTTTATTCACTGAAAGTTTAGTGAACGCATAAAATTCCTCACATAGAAGTTTTCTTCCGAGATTTTAACCTATATAGATTTTAACGACATTGCTAAGTCTCATTTTCTATACGGGGATGAAAGGGGGTTTAATCCGTTTATTTCGTAAGCTTCGTTGTTTTTTATTCAGTGCATTCATTTATATACGTACATACAACTAAAGGTTATGATGTATATTCTATATTATATTATACGTTTCTAAGTGAAATTATAATAATTATATAAATTATTATCCGTTGTATTTATGTAAAGTTTCATATAGGTAACTAATACGCGTGTTTTGTATTGGATCCATATTAGATCCAATAAATATCAATTTTATTTACTTTTAACTGTTCTTAAATCTTTTATATTTTTATTTTTTCACCGATTTAGTCTTTTTAATTATTTATTTCGTTGATTTTTAAATTAAACATAATATACCCTTTAGTCACTACAATGTTATTTATATAGGTACCTATATATATTATTGTTTATAATAAGACATTATGTGCGTTCGAACCGTCGAAAGTGTTAAATTGTTATATACAATTTTAAGCCATTTTTTTTTTTTATGTTCAACAGTAATTTATTTCGATAAAATTTATATATAAGGTATCTTGTCAATGATTTAATAGTTAAATATTATAACTTGTTCCGAAGTGAATATACTTTGAAAATTAAAATGTACATTTGTAATGTACATTTTTCTCGTCTACAGACGATTAATTTATTAATGAATAACAACTATACACCATATGAATAATGTTCATTAATAATAACAGGTAGATAATTAATTGATAGTATAAATGAAAAATTTTCTATCTTTAAATATTGCTATAATCATTATAATATGTACATACAGTTGTTTATTTGTAGGTAATTCTGTATAATATATGCTGTTTAATTGTGCGAAACATAATTATTTATTATTTTAATTAATTGTTTTAACTTTTAAATTTCGTTAATTTGGGTATTTAACACAATATTTTGCAAATGTAAGCTTTTATCTCTGTAGTGTCGGAAATGTACAAAGGATAATATTGCTATAAGAATTTAATATTATGATTTGCATTATCGGTATTGCTAATCACTAATGAAAATTAATTCTGATTAAGAGCATGCATAAAAAAAAATTGACCTTCAATGTTTTTGATATAGGTGATATACATATCGACTCAATGATATAATTATTGTATGAAAAAAAAAAATCTTATTCAAATTATTTATACTTTACCGTACTTGATTACTTACAATGATTGCTTCATGTACGTACACTTGTAAATAAATCTATTTGTTTTTTGCTTTTAATGTTGTTTGTACGGAAATTTACAATTAATGTATAACTAAAATAATTATATTTAAGTAGGTACGTCATTTTCCGTTGTTTCATCCCTATCTATATAATTGTAAAACACTAAATTTATTTACTAAAAATATTTACAGTAAATATTATGAATAACGATAAAAAATTAGATTTTGTTTATATTATATAGTTTGTAAAACCGTCATTGATTAATTGAATATATTTGTGCAAAAATATTCAAACTTCTGTTGAACGCTTTAAAAAAACTTGCGTTATATTAAATCTGTTTTTTTTTTTTATACATATTAAACAAAAATAATCAAACATTTAAACAACAACTCGGCATATTTCGTTAAGGGGTGGTAATAATTCAATATGCCCATATCATACAGGTACACGTAATATCTATACCTAAACCTAACCAAGATGTTGGTTAGGTCCGATCAGGACTTATATCCAAGAGGACGGTGATTTTGATTTTATTTTCTACTTGCTTGTTGAGAATTCAGGAATATATTCTCTGAAATCACATATTTTTTTTTTTTTTAATTTTTTTAACATGTATACAAATTAATCATTAAATAATACCTAATATAAATTATAATATCATAAAATCTATAGAGTAAATAACATCTTCAATCTTCATCTTAATATTAAAGACTATTTGAATATAATATAATCACGAGTTAAAAATTTTGTTATACCTATTGTAGATAATAGTACGTTTTGTAAATCGTAAAAATTGTATTTAAAAATTATAATTATTTTTAAATTTACTGACTTAAGTAGTTATTTATTTTGATTTTTTTTTATATATATTTTGGTACACGTCCAATATTTTATTATTAAATTTTTAAAAAATAAATTAAAATTATCTATTTGTGAAATTGTTTGAATTACATACGGTATTTAATATGACGATTTAAAAAAATTATCGTAGTAAACTATTTATAATGTTTATTATAAATATAATAATAATAATAATAATAATAATAATAATAATAATAATAATAATATTATATTAATTCGATTTAATTTTGATAGTATAACTCAATGATGAATAATTATTTATTTCTATGTAATCTCAGTTTACAAAAAATACACGTAATTAATTATATAATAGTAAACACAATACATTAAATTGAAAAATTATATTTTTATCGAGAGCATTGTTTGTTAATTATAGATAATATTGTAAATAATTATTACGATGAAATTATGCAGAATACATTATATTTTGACGAAATATAATTATTATAATATACTGTTGTTTTTAATCCGGAACATCTGATATGTATATTTTCTTTCAAGATTAACCTTCTTTTTATCAATTACCCAAGTGTTAGAAAATTTTCATCTTATACATTGGACACTATAAATAGATACGAAGTATAAAATATAACGTTACCCGTTCGTATTATTATATAAGTTATATAATATTATACCTAGCTATCAAATTTCGAATTTAAACAAATTATATCAAATATAATAAATATATATATATGTATATAGTTTATAATTAAAAAGTTTATTTATATAATGTTAGTATATACACGCATTTCCTTGAAACGTGAATCCTAATTATTATAAGTAAAAAAAAAAAAAATGTAAAAAAATGTAAAAAAATTACAATTATTAATTAAACTGTACTTTTTGATGAATAATAACAGTGGGTTTTCTATAACGTTAAAAAATATCGTTGCAAATGGGAAATTCAAAAATATTTAGGTAGGTATATTATGCTCGCACAGACTCTCTGCAGTATAATGTGCATTAAATGAATATATATAAATAAATAAATATATGTAAAATAAATGGAACACGCGTATGTACCTATATATAATAACGTTTATTAATAATAAATAATTATTGACCTAGTTATCTGTATTTGTAATTGAAAGTCCAGTTACATAATGAAAATCTATCATAAAATTAACATGTATATACCTAACGTCATTAACAGGTACCTATTCGGTAAAGAATATAAGAATAATAATATATTCGTTTTAACCAAATTAAACACATAATAATAATATGGGTAACGAATTGTACGAATACTCTTATACTTATTAGCTATTATACAGGCGTAAGACTTGACCTATAATACCTAATATATTAATAATACCGTACGTGTGTAATATTATAGGTTAAACATTTTTTTTTTCTACTTAAATCTAAAATAATAAGTAATGTTATTATCAAATATTATTATATATACCTAGTGATAATTAATATTTTATCAAAAGCAATAAATTTAATATTATAACATTCAATTTATTTTGTAATTTGTTTTCGACATTATAAATATAATAATATATGCTTACTGTCTTACTGACACTGTTGAACAATAATATAATGTATAATAATGTATATATGTTATAATAAAAAATATTTTAAATCATACATCATAGTTCAAAATACAAAATGTGTGTTGTAAAATTAAAAAACTTGAATCTTTTGTAGTTAGGTCATATTGTACCTATATACGTTTTTAATTAATATCTGTAATACATTATTTCGATGCGCTTATTTTATTGAGCAACTGTTATTGTACACAATAAGTTGTAAGTATACGAGGTTTTTTTTTTTTATTTAAAAAATCGACATTTCTTTATGATAACGCACGGATAGAAATTGATTTTACTCAAAAGTTTTTTAAGTTTCGTACAGGTGCTAATTTTAACTAAAATAATATATGTAATTTTTAACATAACGTATAGTTTTAAGGAAGTAAAATTCACGTAAACGCATTATAATGTACGGTTTAAATTATTTTGATTTTGTTTAATAAAACGTCTCCTTGTAAATACGTGCCTGGTATGACCATATGCACTATATTACAATTTCGAGTACGATTTATATACATAATACATAATATAAGAATAATTAAATAAACATATTTTTACTTAATGTAAAGAAATATTACGACATTATATATTTTTATTATGTATATTAAACACGAAGTTATTTATTAAGTAATATTTTATATCTACAATTTTCTATAGGTATTGTTGTTAGATTAAAAATATATTTCGTAAACCGAAACGATGTCCCAACTGTTTTTGTGTTTCCAACGGTATTTGATTTATATTATTACGTAACAAAATTTTGATCGCAATATTTACGCATTAAAATATTATATTATTGATAAGAATAATTACGCGTACAAAAATGTGATAAAACCAGAATTGATAATGTTTGGAGAGAAACAAAAATTGGATTAATAAGACATGAATCCAGCGCAGGAAGACGTTATTATATTTCGTATAGCCATGTATTATGTATAGGTATATACAATATACGTATGCACGAGTATTCGAAATAGGAAATTTAAGTAAATTTTATTTAGACGATATACACAATATTTATCATTCGCAATTTTAATAATTAATTTAAATAACCCAGGTAAAGGTATATTATAAACACTATATTATTTTTACACAAAATTGCAAAACTCCACGTGCGTATAGAATTAATTTAAATATTATAATTTAATTGTTTATATATAGACGTTTAAAGTATAATAATTATAATTTTCAGTTTTATTATAATATTATACGATAAAATTAAAATTTATGGCAATAATCGAATGATTTTTCAATCTGTGACGCGTTATTTTAAATAGTATTTAACAACATAATTTTGTTAAAAATAATTAATGATTTATGGTGTATAAATTATTATTATATTTTTGTTTGTTATCTGAAATATAATACGAGAAAACGATTTAGATCATAATATAAAGCTCATCGTAACTACTTTAACGTTTGACGTACGTTCATTACACATTTCACGTAAATTTATCGGTTTGTACCCTCAGTATGCAAATTAATAAAAAAAAAATATGCGTTTGTTATTATTGCAATGTATAAACATTGTATCGAGTCGTATTTACAATATTATTTTTATTAAGCAATTTTGAAATTGTACACGTAAATAAATAGTTTATTTATTATAAATAGATAAATTAAATTTTATTTATGTATTTTTTTTTTTTTTGGTTCAAGGTTTAACCATCAAGCCTTTGATTTTTAGAAAGAACGAATGTTAAAAATCTTAAAAAAAAAAATTCTTTCTTAATTATATACGATATTATAATAAATTTTATTGAGATAAATTTTATATATATCTCGTTAATTAATCAGGTTTACAAATTAATTTTTAAATTTATATTGGCAATTTATTAATTTCCGAACTATATTAATTGGTGTATATAAACATTATCTTTTATTATAATTATTTATATATGAATTATTATCTTTATCGTCAAATCAAATAATATAACATAAAATTACATTTTGGGCGTTTAAATTAAATATAGTAAAATTTACCAACGACGATATTTCAAAATTATTTTTGTCGAAATATTATTTTTTTTTTTGTTCAGAAAAAGATTTATTCCGTTCTCTTGTTGCTAATTCGGGAATTCACACATTGAAGTTCACAAATCATGAATTATTATTGTTATTATTATTATTATTATTATTATTATTATTATTATTATTATTATTATTATTATTATTATTATTATTACGACTAAAGTCTAGTCACATGCGTAAGTAAATCGGCATGTAATTGCGTAAAATAATTTAATTACATTTTATATTTATTGATTAATAACATCCACCGTGTAATTTATTTATTTGTGTTGCTAATATTTATAATTACCTATATCGCATCATATCATGGAATAGAGAATAAAATATTGTGAAACGTTATTATTCATTTTTTATTTTATTTTAAATATTTTTCATCGTTTATATTGTAATAATTCAATGTAGAAATACCAAAAACAAACGCATTTTACAACCAAAGTCGAAAATTATATATTTTACAATATTATTATTTAACTAATATCATAGTATATTAAAATAATATATAGTAAATTTGTCAGGAATTTATTTTATAAGCAATACAATGTTTTACATTATTAATTGAGCCGTATATGCACGTTATACACACGAATTTGAAATATTTAAATATAAATTATTTTAATTTTATACCGTGTTGTTTATTATTACTAATTAGTTGTCGTTAAGACATTAAATAATAATTAATTTATATATTATTATTATTTTTTAAGTTATAAGAAAAATATATCCTCGTATTGTTATTTATTATACTCGTACTAAACATAATTATTAATTATTATACCTGGCTATATGTAATAAATTCGCTATCCTTTGGGTCCAAACATTTCACAATTATTTGCTTAAAACATTCAGTGTTTAGTAGCGATAGTAAGACTTTATTTTTAAAAACTTTCTTTATTTCAGGAAAGAAAATGTCATCCATCTCGAGGGAACACACATTTCCACAACGTAAAAGCAATATTGTTCAAATAGTCCAATCGTAAACATATCACGTTCTATTTACAAATGTAAAAGCAACATTTTAACTGGTGTGTTATTTATTTATATAGGTACCTATATCGTTGATAGTTATTTAAAATAAATAAAGTAAAAAAATAATTAATAATTAAAAGTAAAAAATTCGAATACAAAAATACATATGATATATGAATATCTCATATTTTATCCAGTTTCTGTGTAGTTTTAAAATTTATATAATATGTATATTATATATTTTTAGAATACTTTCAAAAAATTCAAATAAATTAATAAATAATTATAAGTTTATATAATCACATATTACTTAACATGATACTAAAATTTTAGAAAAATCCTAAGTCACAAATGTTTATTATAGTTGTTTAAAGTTGTGATTTATAGTTTAATCGAAAATCTTAGAATCCATACAAAGTATTCTTCTTATTATTTCTCAATACTTTTACAATAAAAAATTAATAAAAAAAGCCAACAAATTTGGAAAATTTTTGAAAATTTTATTGAAACATATTGATATATATCTTAACACATTTCCAAAATATTAAAATTTAAGTTTCAATTTTTTTTTTTTATAAGTGTTAAAATTTGAAATTTGAGTAAGATTAATATTTAAAGTATTTATATGGATTCTTCTTATTATATTTCAATATTTTACAATAATGTTAAATAAAATTAACAAAATGTTTTTAAAATTGTATTGGAGTTCAAATACATATTGCTTAACTCAGTTTCAGATTATTGTGAACATTATAATTACAATTTCTTTTTTATAGCTGTTTAA
Organism: Tetraneura akinire; assembly: GCA_021307375.1. Taxonomy (NCBI): domain Eukaryota; kingdom Metazoa; phylum Arthropoda; class Insecta; order Hemiptera; family Aphididae; genus Tetraneura; species Tetraneura akinire. The sequence continues at coordinate 4,926,485 of JAIUCT010000015.1, forward strand.
TGTAAAAAATAAGAATTGTTATACTGCTGTGGAAGAGATACAGGTGTAAAGAAGATTAATGTTTAATTTTGATTAAAATTTGAATTCAACGATGAATCGTCTCATTCGGAAAAACGATTTTCATATTATCACTTTATATATTTTGTGATAATATTTTATAACTCTTACGTTGAAATCTAAATTTGAATGAATCTAATATTTAATATATGTTTTAAATTTTTAATAAAAATGTAAAAAATGTAACCTAACCTATATTTGAGTGAAATTCATTCAGAATCGTTTTTTCGAACGGGATGTTTTATTATTGTATTCAAATTTTAATCAAAATATCCAACACTATCCTCTTTACACCTGTATCCCTTCCACAGGTATCACCTCTTTTTTTTTTTATTTTCCTACACTAATTACACAATTAATCATTAACCGATTATATAATTGCATTGTAATACAGAGCTCATATTTTATGAATTTCTGCAGGTCAGTCGTCTGGTATATGAGCACAATAATATAGTTTATATTATATAAACTAATTGTATAATATATTTACCAAAAAAAACCTATTTCAAATACTGTTTAGGAATACTAATACTATTTTAATTGCCTTGTAGTTTTTATTAAGAAAATATTCTTATCGCTTTATTAATAAATATTATAATTATTAAATAATGAAGATATATATAAGTACAGATTTACTTATATAATATTATACTGGACAATATTAAAATATAAGTACTCATTAAAATGCAATATTACTAAAATATAATAATATTTTCGTTTGTATAAAACGAAGTGTTAGTAATTACGATTTAAATATATTAAAAATTTTAAACACGCCACTCTAAACATTTGAAAATATTATTAAAATAAAAATATTTAAACGTATAAACTTGAACGACTGTTTACATTTTATACGTTTGAAGTAATATTAATAATAGCTCACCATTATGTATAATATTATATTTTATTATATGTAATAATAATAATAATTATTTAAAATTGTTTACAAAGCGTTTACTCGAATTTCATATATTATAATATGGAATTAAGGGTAAACTATAAATAATTTATTTTTAAACACTACGAAACATTTATAGAGGACAATATTTTAATATTGGATACTGTACGTCGAATCCGATTTGAGTTCACACGTTATTCTTAAAAATTCTTATATATAGGTGCAACTGGGTTAAGAATTTTAGGGGGCTAAAGTTTCGAATAAATATATTTATAATTTGTTAACAAAATACGCCTGTTAAAGTTTTAAAAATTTTGGGGTGCTAATTCCCCCCACACTTAACCCCCTATAGTTAAGCCAATGACGAACAAATCCCAGTTAAATCCGTCGTAATATGGTTAATGTACTTACTGCGTCTTCTTCGTGTAATTCATGACGTAAAATTTTACACGGCTTTTCACATCGAGAGCTTTTCATTTTCAATTTATTGTTAAATTTTTGGACAATTTAATATACTTTCGTCGTCTGTATCATGATTATGATTTGAAGTACTAAAAATTATTTTATTATTTCGATCCAATTTCATAAAAGATTTACACGTACGTTCATACATTATCTTCTAAAAAATTTTGAAAACAAAATTTATAATATCCATTACATTATTTCATAATAGGTACATAATAATAATATATTATATTATACACATTTAATAGATGCTTTTCGTGTGTTATATAATTAAAATTTTTTTTAAATAATAATTAAAACTATCGCTTATTTAATTTTTAATTCTAAAATAAAGAAATAAATAAATAAAAATAAATATTTATTTGTACCTATACAATATAATATATTTTATATCGAATTCCACAGTTGTTTTTTTTTTTGTATTCTTATACTTAATTAAATTATTAAATGCGATATTATGCTCATGTCTTTGCATATTATAATTTATAATAATAAAATATTGAAATTCTCTCCAAGTTTCCGAATTAACACCCTCAGAAAATTTTCATACCATCCCCAGAATTTTTACCTACGTTTGTAGCATTGTATGATTAGGTAATATTTATAATACGAGACAAAGATTAACAAATATTTCTTGTCGATTCCACGAGTCGTGGGTGGGACCATCATGATATAGGTACTACAAATTTTATTATAATAATTTATAAAAAAAAAAATTGATTTGTTTTATTGCGCTGGCAATTTCTGGAAAACATATAAAAATAAATATTATTGCTTGCATCTATACCTGCCGAACTACATATGACTACCTACTTTACTACAAATTGCTATTTTCTCGTAAGCCATAATATTGTAATAATGTTCGCAATCGATTATTTTTATTTTATTTATGATTTTTATTTTATTTATACGGAGTTAGATATAGGACTCGATAATCGCGTAAGTATTTATTCGCGGTATAATACGAACATTATTCGCCGTTTTCATTTTTTCGTTTGTATAATTTATGTTTCTTTTAAGTTTCGCGTCCAACAGTTATCAATAAATTAACATATTATTAGTAATATTTTGTCGAATTCGGAGTAATTTTTAAAATAAAATAAAAATGAACGACATTAGAATATTTTTTTATAAATTAAAAGAATTTCATTTTTTCCCTCTTGTTCCTTATTTTTTTTTCCAAATCCAAGAGGGTGCAAGTGCCATCCCTTGAACCCTCTTAACGCGGTGCCTATGCCTATTTATTTAAAAATCGTTTAGTAACATTTATTAATAATTCTAATTTAAATGAAACATAAATTTGTTTATATTATTTCTATTAATAATTTTTACACATTTAATTATTGACAGATAAATAAGTACTTAATATATTCTATTATTATAAAAACTTAAATGTTCGAGTACCTCAAATCGTACAGAATCAAATAATGTAATCATATAATAATTAAATTTAACAATTTAGAGTTTACATAATATAATATTAATTAAATATTTAAGATAGTTAATTTATTCTGTATCGATAATTCAATGTATAAAATATACATTTTCATTTCAATTTTTTCCATAATTAATTATTTAAAATTATAAATTAAAAAAAAAAAACAATTTTAGTTAAATTAATTTAAAATTTAAAAAAAATGTCATTAATTAAATTTAAATTCGTTCTAGACATTATAAAATTAAAAAAATATTTTTATTTTTTATTTTATAATGTAATATTATACCTATTCAATTTTTTTGTACTTAAATTATTTTTTTTTGTGTTTTTTTTTTTTTTTTGGCGCAATAAATGTGATTCGAACACTTGGAACTGTGTAGGTTTTTGGGAAATTTTTTTCGTTAAATTGAGTTTGCAAATTTCTCAATAATAACAGGATAAAACTATCAAAAATGTTTGGATAACAAGTTAATAATCTCGTAGTCTCATTACTGACAACATGGATTCCTTTTATTATTACACACAGGCTCGTCACGATGTTTACGATTTATAAAAATAAAAAATATATATATATAATAATAGAAACATCGATTTGTTATATTTTAAGTGTATTTATTTTTTTCGATTATTTTTAGACTAAATATTTAATATTTTTCGATACGCGTATATTATTAATATTTTTTTAACCAATGTAGTACGATTTGTTTGGTATTTCGATTTTTAACAATATTTTAATTCCAATATATAACGTCACGTTGTGTGCGTTAAATATTGTATTTTATTGTTATTTAATTTTGTACTGTATGAACGCAATAACAGAAAAATAACGACAAAATATCTGAAATTTATTATTTATTTTAATTAAAAACTAATTGAAAAAAAGTACTTAAGTAGGTATAAAACAAGGCCATTAGTTGTACAAATACACATTTACCTGTACACACGGCAGGTTATTTTAATAACACATTTTAATGACCCTTGATAATGCTAATATTATTTTTATCATTATAATATTATAAGTTTTCGTATATATTTTTTTTTCATTTCTACATAATATTATTACGCGTGTGTGTGTGTAGTCGTTAGTAAACGAAACGTGCAGTACATTATATTTAATATGCAAATGAAATAATTTTTTGATAATTTATTGATAATGTTAATTTTTTATTTCAAAGAAAACCGAATAAATATTCGCATTCGTAAATTTTAATAATAATACCATAAGATAAAAAAATTGCACGTTTGAATTGACTGATGTATTCAATATAAGACCAATAATTAATTTAATATTTTTGATTAAAGTTTAAAAATTTACCCGCGTAATCTTATCGTCATTCGTTCGGCCATTACGTCCGATGTTACTCGATGTAACTGCGGCACGATATTTATTAATAATTATTATGTAGAAGGACGATAGATTTGATAACGAAAATTTCCAATGCGTTAAAAAGACCGATTTATCTAAGTACACAGTTTTCTCTAAGTACGCGATTTCGTGTATACAAGATATAAAATTGGTGAAAAATCAAAACGATTACAACGATTTTCTTTTCTATCCGTCCTGAAATTTGTTTTTCTTTTTAATTATTTATCGAATTTATCAGTTAATAATACACATAAAGCATATACTTATCGGTTTTTTTTTATTTTTTTGACAAATTTTTACCGTGAAAAACATTTTATTTTATATTATTTTTTACCTCGGAATAAATGTCGAAAAATCTTAAAATTCATAATACGAGAGTAAATAATAATTAGTATAATAAGTACTAATAATGTGCTAGTATTAGTTTATAGTATTAGTGCTAATAATTAGTACGTATTTAATTATATTACGATGACACTTTAAAACGGTTTAAAAAGAAATCAATTTGAAATTAAAACACATCCGCGTGTTTCGATAAACCGTTTGAAGGGCATAAAACGGTTTTAAATTCTTAGACTACACAGCGCGTACGGTTTTAACTTCTTATAAACCGTTTTGGATTGTTTATAAGACGCGGACGGGTTATAATTTGAAATCGATTTAATTTCAAACAGTTTTAACGCCATCAAAAGTAGGCGTTGTAGGTGGAAATCCACTAAATTTTTTTAAATTTTTTTGTGGGAGGGGGGGGGGGCTAATAATTACCACAACATTACATCAAGACGAGTGCGTCGATGTTAAAATAATCCAATTTAATATAATTATTACTAATTTGAGAGTACAACTACGATACGTAAAGACGCGTAGAATCGTAAATACGATAACGAATTATTGATAACATAAAAATATATTAAATAATGCATATAAATTATGTCAATAATGACAAATATTTGAAGGGGCTTAGCCCCTCCCCCCATTTCAGCTTATGGCCATCATGAAAATATATAAATAACGTACTATATGTTTGGATGTATATCGTCATATCGAAGGGACATATTTTTATTATTTAAAATTTTAATTACAAAATTTTCATAAAAAAAACCAAGGGAAGGGATACTCCTGCTGCAAGGATATAGGTATGCAAATCATAGTGTAAGAATTTGAATGCAATGATAAACCAATGCATTCGAAAAAACGATTCTGAGCGAAGTCAGTCAGATAATGTATAATAGGTATTGATTAAAATATTTTGAAATTTTTAATTAAATATTTAAAACGCTAAATTTTATCACACATATAGGGACCGTATAGGTACACATATAGTACATGAATGAATACCATATAAAATTTTTAAGTCTCTAAGTTCAATATAAATGTTCATAAAATCCTTTGTCACCTAAACGCCAATATCATAAAAAAATTTTGTCAATTCTATTTATCATTATTGTAAAATATTGAAATATAATAGGAAGAATCCATATAAATACTTTAAATATTAATTTTACTAAAATTTTAACTTTAAACACCTATAAAAAAAATTGAGTCTCGAGGTATTCCTAAAATTTTGGAAATTCGTTAAGATATATGATTTTTTGGCTTTCCTATTAATTGTTATTGTAAAAGTAGTGAAAAATAATAAGAATATTCGTATGGATTCAAAGACTTTCGTTTGAACTAAAAATATAAATAGCTATAAAAGAAAATTGAGACTTGGGATTTTTCTAATATTTTGATATGATATTAAGTAATATGTAAATATACTTCAGTAAAATTTTCAGACCTTAATACCAAAAATGAACAAAAATTTGATCAAACATTATATACATAAAAACGAGAATTTTACGAAATATTCAAAGCCCTATATTTCGTAGAAAAATTAACGTAACGGTTCCAAAATTGTATCACTTATATATAGTACTTATGTGAACACCGAATAAAATTTTCAAGTCTCTAACTTCAAAATTGCCCGAGTTATCATGAAATATTGGAGTAGAAAATTCGTCGAAATTTCAGTTTTCGTAAAAAATGCCGTTTTTTCGTCGTGTTTTCGCCAATGTTTCTACTGTTTATAGTCAAATTTGAGAAATTCGGGAAACGACCTAAATAAAGTATCAACTGCATCTACTTTTCAACCGGAAACATTTGCAATTCGTGAAGATCGGAGTATTATTTCGGGTAGTAAAAGTGTCTTCTTCATACCTAAAAGTATTCGCTTATTCGTTCAGAATCTAAAACGAATCTAAAACAGAATCTAAATATTAAATTATTGTTATAAGGCGTAAGGATGGGGGGAAACAAAAATAAAACTTTTTTTTTTCAAATACGATAAACGGTCGTGTTCGCACGGATTCGCGCGCGGCGCACGAACGACGGTCGGGACACGACTCGATGTATATTATTATATTTTTTATTCGATATATACGAGAAGTCTAATGTGCAAACTTCTTTTTATTTTTATTACACACACACGTTACGTATTATTATTATTATTAATAATTAATAATTATCATTACGAGTAAATATAATAATATATATTATTATTATTACGTTTTATCTCTTAAAAATAATCGGTAATATATTATTGTTTCCTATTTTTTTTTTTTTTTCCCATTTTTTTTTCTTCTATATTCGCTGCGATTTTGCGCAACACGGAATATACTTTGGTCGCGAGTATAAAATAATAACAACAACAACAAACAACAACGGCGAATAAATCAATTTATAATAATATTAGGTACGGTGGGGCGTAGAGGAGAGGAAAAAAAATAATTCGAATCGAAAAATCTGTCGAAACGAGACGCGCGCGCGTCCGTCGCCGTGCGGCAGGCCGCAGTGACGCGCGAACGCCGTACGGATATTAATTGCTGTGCCCCGCGGCCCGATAAGACGGCGGCGGTAGGGGTTATTGTTTTTTCTGATAACAGATGGAGTATTTAAAAATGTGATAAAACCCGTCGGAGAATAGTCACAGCCCGTAGGATCGTGCGAATCATTGCAGGCGCTGTTCTTCGTTATATAAATATTAAATATAATATTTATTTATTTATTATTATTATTGCCGGATGTAATATTTTTTTTAGTTTTCCCCGTATTATCACAATATTATTATATTATTTCCAAAGTTCGAGTGTACGAGTATAAAACGATCGCCGTCCCGCCGGTCCGGTTCATTCCGCATCGAATTCGCTCACGCCGCCGTTCCGTTCGTCCGCACACCGCATTTCGTATACGGTTTTCGCGTTACGTTCGATAAAATCACACAATTTATATTTTTGTATTATTAATCGTTAAAATTATAACGCGCGGAGTCGAATATATATAAAAAAAATTAAAAAAAAAAAATCAGTCTTCGCGGTTTCCATCCGACGCTTAAACGTCAATTTTACATTATAATATATTTTTTTTCACCGAACGTTAAAAATTTTCCCACCGAAAATGCTGAAGAGCATCGCCTCTAACCAACAGCTGCCCGTTTTGGACGAATGCAGACCGATGGCGGTCAAAGGCCTGGCCAAGTTCGGATTGCACACGGGACCGTTAAGCGAAGAGGCGCGCCTGATCGCCGAGCGCGAGATCCGCGAGACGCCGGAACAAACGCAAAAATCTTTGGCCGAGCTCAGGAATTTGCTCAAAGGTAACGTACTTTTTTTTTTTTTTATTAACATTGTTTTATATCGGAATTTTCAACGAATTTATTATAGGCGTCGGTCGTCGATCTAAAGTTTAATGCGACGGTTTATAATAATTAAATATTTAAAATGTTATTTGAACACGTCCTTATCGTTTTATAATGTAACAACGATATAAAATTATTATTATTTTTCTCGACACAAAAACATTTTACCGTATACGTACAAATCGATTTACACGATATCAATAGTTTTATATAATAGGTAAATAACGTTTACGCATTTATTAATTAATTATTATTATTATTGTGTCTGGACTCGTAATCTGCAATTTTTTTTTTTCATCGTGTTCCTTGTATTTGAATATTTGTACAATGTAATATTAAAAATCAACAAGTAATATTATTATATTTATATATAGTAACGCGTTGACGTCGTTCGTCCATTAATATAATACGATATTATTAAATTTCAAATTTTATTTATTATATTTTTTTTCACGGGGGGGTTTAAACGACCATTTTTTTTTTTTTTTTGACACGACAAACCACGAGACAACGCATCATATTACGCGTATAGGACGGTCACGTGGGAAAAAATTAAACGAACGAAACGTTTGGAATTCGAAATTTCGTTTCGACCCGCGCGTCGTTCAACGCGTTTTATCATTCAAAACGTATTTTATTAAGTAATCAATATTATAATATTATTATTATTGTAACGAAACAAGTCGATATTTCAATAAAATGATAATGACGTGCGCGCGATTTAAAAAAAAAAAAAAAAAAAGAATAAAAAAATTCCATTTATCGCTATCCGCTATAACTCGTTCGTATATTATAACAGTTTGGCGATTACGTTATTCTTATTATATTTTAAATTATTATCGGTATACGTATAATAAAATGGTGTTGTTATGTACAATATATTATTATTATTATTATTATTATGTTTATAATACAGATATTATAATAATAATATACTAAGTACGCGTAAGTAAGACGTAAGATGCTAATCTATGGACCACTATAATAGTTACATCTCATCTCGTACGGTATAATAATAATAATAAATAATTATATAAAATATTATAATATTAACACGTTATTTCTTTATCTCTTTGTTATACGCGAGCGGCAAGTAATTCACAAAACAAAATAACCTTTTTCGATACACAAATATACATAAATATATTATAATAAAATAAATTAATAATATAGGTAATTAAAATAATTTAATAAAATTTAATTAATATATTATGTACAGGTAGGTATACCGCAGCAGCCAGCGTAAACAGTGAAAAGGTTTTTTTAAAAAAAAAAAAAAAAATATCCTTGAAAAATTAAAAATTTTTATACCTAAACACATTTTATATGTACGTATATACATTTAATATTATTATTGTGTTCACGTTATCGTCATGTGCAGTGACCAATATAATAATAAATGATAATAATAATCATATGTAATATAATATAGTACGCTCATTATTTGCCGTTTGGCAATCAAATCGTGTGCATCTGTATAATAATTAAATTATTACACGTTTTTATTATAGGTATAGATAATCTCGATACGGATCGCGATTGTTCTAAACAGATATAATAAAAAAAATATGTAAATGTGTTGATATTATTACATAAAACAAACACATTTTTAGTATACATAACAACGTACAATAATCGATTATATTATGTTACAATCGTTTAAACAACGTGCGATATCATTATACTATATATATATATATAGGATATAGCTGGACAATTTACGGTTATATGTCAATCGGTTAAATTGTTTATTCTTTTCGATTTTAAAACATTCCTTTATCACTATACTTTATCACCGAATACGATATAGGTATATACCTGCCATGCGTATTTACCGTAACCTTGTGACAGAACCAAGGTATATACGTATATATATATATAATAATATATAGGTACTCTGGTACTGTATTATAAGTTTACTATAACATTATTATTTTGGTCTTGGGAATAATATATAGGTACAATACGATGACGGATTATGACCTTAGGTTTATTTATTCTTTTTACGTCCAGTACCAATAATATTATATTATAAATTATAGACGATGGATATAATAAACTGTATAGGGATATAATTTCGGTTTTTCATCAGGATGGGCAAACATTTGACGTTGGCCAATTTCGTACAGTCTAGTGCACACACCAAGAACAATACCGCACTTTTAGGTTAGGTTAAAACTTAAAAATATTAAAATACCTAATCGTTTAATTATAATGTAAATATATAATGTAACCCAAGCACACTTGACTATATTCAAATTTTTATATATATAGGTAATAACGAAGCAATCGCAGAAAAATACTTATACTTACATAAAATATAAAATATAAACTATATTGCGATTGATTTTTTTTTTATTATTATTATTGTTTTACAGAGAAAAACACGTTGTTGTACAAAGATAGCGATGAATATTTGATGATATTCCTGAGACCGACCAAATTCTATCCGGAGAGTGCATATAACCTGGTAAGAAGTAATAACTATATTACAATAACCTACGTTATTAAATAATATTAATATGATGTGAGAGATCACGAGTTATACGTTATATATTAATAATAATATATATATTACTGTTTTAATCTCGAAATATCAATAAGTCGTTGTTTACATTAGCGAGATCGGTTCTCACGGTTTTCTTTTTTTTCCTTCTTCTCTGTTTTTTTTTTTTTTTTTTTTTTACCACGATGTCAATGTTTTTTATCCGATAACGGAAAACTCTATGTACCTACATCAAATCAAATCAAATCATAATATAATAGATAAGATATCGCGAACGTAAAATACACAAAAGAAGAACACTAAAATATTATTAAAATATTAAATTCCTATTACGTAAATTATTATTGTGACATAACATATTAAACTCGATACGTTTTTATTCCGAACGAAAAAAACCTCGTCGTACGTTCTTTTTTCCAAACTTAAAAATTTTTTCATTGACTGTATTAACGTATTTTGTTCGTCTACATAATATTATACCTCGTAATATTATTATAATAGTGTAAGTAATTAAGAGCGGGAACGCGTTGAAATAAATTGCAATTTTCAACGCGTTACAATCATATTTTAATATAATATTGTATTATTGTTCGAGTTTCAGCACCTGTGATTATTTTACTGAAATGATTGCGATTCAATACGCATTGCAACGATTTCATAATAATTATAATTATACCCATAATATATTATTATTATTTTTTTATACGTGGAAAAAAAAAAATCGTACTCGGTTATATAAACCACGGTTATAGTTTCAGTTTGAAGTCGAACTTTTATGCGATAATTATATTATATGTATTCAACTTGGCTGTATTGAAATGTACGAACACTATATAGTTATATAATCATTTATAGAGTGATACGCTATATAAAATTTATTATAATACAATAAACGCGTATAATAACGCGTGGTATAATATAATCGACTATACTGCGAAAATTAATATTAATTAATTGATTATAAATTGTATATGTATACATATAAAAGAAAAAAAAACAATATAATGATATCGGCCAATTTACGGTAACGAATAAAAAAATAAAAAATAAAAAAAATAGAAGAACTGATTCTGCTGTGGAAGGGATACAGCGGTGCAAAGAGGGATATAGCGTTGAATTTTTATTGAAATTTGAATGCATCGATAAAGTCATTACATCCGAGAAAACGATTTTAAGCGAAGTTCATTAGATAACATAATATTATATGTATTGATTACAATTTTTGCACTCATACCGTTTTGCACATTCAATATAAAAATGCCCATAAAACCATAAACGTTTTTTTGATGAAAAATCCCAAATCTGACAGTACTTCGTTCAGAATCGTATTTAAAAATCATGCCGTATTTTTTGGTAGTTTTAGGGTTAATTTTGAGAAATTCGAAAAATGATCTGATTAAAGTACCAACTATAGACATTATTCTCTACCTGAATCACATGTTATTCGTGAAAATCAGAGTATTAATTCGGGTACAAAAAGTGTCTACAGACAAACTAAAAAAAAAAAAAGAAAAAAGAAAAAAACACGTTTACCAAACCAATACATTTTTCGTTTAGCTCAAAATCTAATATATTCTTTTATAAACAACGAAGTGTTAACAATACGCATGATACGCAATAATATAAATGAATAATTTTAACGTTGTTTTATGTAATTTATTATCAAACAAAAATTATTTATGGAAGGTATATAATAATAATAAAATTATTCTGTATTATATTTTTATTCGTATTATTTTTTTTTCCGATTTGTACTCTTGCAGGTATCAGCGAGTAATAATTTAAACGAATTTTTTTTAAATAACCCGAACATAATAATAATATTAATTTTATATTAACCTGCGTATTTCAGATGAAACGTTTAGCCGAGTTCAAATTCAAACACGATAAAATTTTGGCTAATCCGTTGCCAAGAGAAGAAAAGAAACTGTTCACGGATAATAACGTCGTGAATGTGCTAGTTGACAGGGATCAAAAGAACAGAAGAGTTTTAATCTTAAACATGGGATGTAAGTGTATAATGTAATCTTTAAATTATAATATTAACTCTCAGTTACTATGTAATATTGGATGTTGTATCCGCGATGAACAAAAAAAAGTCGAAATAAAATTTATTTTTATTTTTACTTTGTTTACGTTACAAACATATGACTCATACAGTCATACGGTTAACTTTGAACTACAGGTTGGATGGAATGCTATTAATTTTAAATAACTAAATAAATATTTATTTATTCTTTTGTGTATTATTACAAAATAAATCTATTTATCGCGAAGAGACTGATATAGTTTCTCTCCGTTCTACATATGTGATTATTATTGTATTATTATGATTATTTAAATAAATATTTGATCCGTATACGTTAGAATCATAATTTTAGATTTATTTTTCGTTACGTTTTTTTATTTACATTATCAACCATGTTATTAATTCATCGACTATTTCTTTTTATTTTTTGGTTTTTTTTTAATAGGCGTAAATAATTTTAAACGTCCGCCAATTTTATTGAATTTTTATCACGTCAAATTTAAAATAAATTAGAAAATTTTTATAACATTATAATTATTATATTTCACGTATTATAATAAAATATTTTTACGCGCTAATGCGCTATAACTTTAATCGTGAATAATGTGATTTTGTAAACGAAGAACGACTATTTACATATAATTATATTTACATAGTTTAAAAAATTGATTATTTTTATTTTTAGCTGCTTGGGAACCGAAAAATCTTACTAGCGAACAATTGTTCAAAGTCCTTTATATGATTCAAGTTGCCTCGTTGGTCGAAGAAGAAACTCAAGTTCGTGGAGCAGTTATTATCATAGACTTCCACGGATTATCTACTAAACAAGTTATGGCCATGTCACCATCGTTTGCTATGACTTTGCTTCTATTCATTCAAGTAAGTGCAGAAATTGATTAATTTGATGATACAAACATTTTCTTAAAAAAAAAAAAAAAAAAAAAAAAAAAAAACAGTAAACTTACGTACATTAGGCGTAATTAATTATTTATTTAGTAGGTGTCTAATTTGTTCATTTTTATTTAATAGGAAGCTATGCCACTACGTCTTAAAGAAGTGCACATCGTCCGTCAACCATTTTTGTTCAACATGGTGTGGCCAATGTTCAAACAATTCGTCGGCGACAAGCTTAAGAAACGTGTAAGTAATAAATAGTATAAATAAATAAATAAATAAATAGGTAAATACAAAAACAGACATTTTTATTATTTTAAAATTGATTCTTTTTAGTTGTTCTTCCACGGTAGCAAGATGACATCTCTTCACAAGCATTTGGACGCTAACATGCTTCCCGCAGATTATGGCGGCAAAAAACCAAAATTGAACTACACTAGTGCTGATTGGTATCCTGTAATTCAGGATCTTCAAAATTTTATTGCTGGTGAGTGTCAATTAATTCTAAATTTACATAATATGTTTTACAAATTATATTTCATTATTAGCGATATGTATGTATTACCTAATTAATATTATAATTTGTAAATTTTTGTGTTTACAGATTGGAATAAGTACGGATTGAAAGTTTAAAACGCAAAATGACAAAATAAAATAGTTTAGTCGCTCAAACTGCAGTAAACTCAATATATATATATTATATATTATTTTTTTATATTCTATACATTTATTGATGTTCATTATGTGAATTAAAATAATATTTATAAAATATAATCTTACGATAGTAATAGTTTTAATTGGGCTTATTTTTAGCTATATGTCATCATAATATGTTAAAAATTGGTCATTTGGTCGAATTATTTTAGAAAATATTAATTAAAAATCAGTTAAAATCTACTAAATCTCTATTTTTCTCAAATCTAAAAACCAATTTTTCACCTTGATGTTGTCATAGATTTTAATATTTATTTATTTGGAAACTAAAAGTAATTTTTAGATACCTACTTAATTATTTATTTAATTAAAAATAAATATATATATATATATTTATTTTATATATTATTATAAACATAATTTATTATTTGACTATTATACATGGGTTTAGACGTATGTTGAAAATATAATAATTATACTAATAATTAGTCATTAAACAAGACATTAGTTATACGTTATTATATTTTCATTTTTTACCTATAATAAACTTTGAAAATTACTATCTTATATAAGTGCATATTTATGTTACCTAAAAATAATTGTAAGTTACATTTTATATTGTTTATCGTTTTATAATCCAACAATTTGTTGATTAGAAAACTATGATAATGCAAATAATAATAATAATAATGATAATAATAATAAATGATTAAAAACAAATAAAAAACAAATTAAAAATTATGTATTATTTTAGATTTAAGCGTAAGTACCTGTACTTAATAGATTACATGCAATATAATAGTAACTAGAATTCAAACATTTTGGTACCTATTATAATGTATTTTCATGCATGTGTGTTGAAGAAATTTATACTTTTATGATTGTATAGATTTAGAATTATATTATTGGTTTTGGTGTATTTCGAAATAAAAATCAGTTTATTGTCAACTGCGTTTTCGTATATATTTACATTAATTCATATATATTTATTTTATATCCCGTCCTATATAAAATACGAATATATCATATTGTCATAAGTCATAACTCATAACAACAACACCTAAATACAAAATAATATTGATGATATTCAAATTAAATCGAACAAATCGGTATAAGTATTATATTCCTCTCGTCCTACATTGATTTATATATCTATATTGGTAATAGTAATGAATATACCTATTATTATTTATTTCGTATGTTCGTTTTTATCAGTGATAAACTGATAATTATTGAAATAAAAATAATATCTATTATAATTTTTTTTTTTTAATCATTTAAAAATAAAATTAAAATAATATCGGACAATGCGTTTATTAGTGTATTTATACGTTTTCATGTTATATAGAACGAACAAACATAAAATTTATAGCGATTTAATGCTCGTATAAAACAATTAAAAAATTCTAATCAACCAGTGTTCATTTAAATTTAGGCATTTTTTTAACAACGTCAGTAGCATCGGCTAATTTTGAACCGGCTTCAACTGCCGCTAATGCCCCTGGTCCTCCGAAGAATAACGCTGCCGCTTTTATTGCACTTTTCGTAATATCACTGGTTAATACATCTTTCACTGCGTTTTTCGTAGCGTCACTAGGCAATATATTATCAAATACCGAACTATCGTCATTTTTATCATCTTTTTTCTCGTCATTTTTATCATCTTTCTTTTCGTCCTTTTCATCATCATTATCGTCGTTTAAATTATCATCGCCATTGTCATCATCATATTCTTCATTATCATTATCATCATCATCTTGCAAATCACCACCACCAATATTACCTAAGAACGATGATAACAATAATCCGAATCCTTTCTCTAATATTTTATTAGAAAGATTTGTTGGTTGCAAATTTTGCAGTATATATTTCCAACGGGGCACGAGTTTGTAACCGGGTCTATTTTCTCTCCTATTTTTCCTCAAATCGTTTCTAACGACAGAATCGTTATTATCATCGTTTAATATGTATGCACGTTCATTAAAAGAATAATTGATTCTTGATGGAAGAACACCATAATCTAGATAATTTTGACGTTCGTAAGGTGTGAGCACTTCACTCAGTGACTTTTGCGTGTATCCCTGAAAATATTTAAAACAATGATATTAAGTATAATATCGTCGAAACAATGAATAAAATATAGGTAAATCAAATATAATATTTTGTAAAATATTTTAATAATTATTATAAACATTTAAAACGATAATTTGTATACGTATTAACAAATTTTAAACTAAAGTTGATTATAAATAACGTATTAATATATAGGTACTGTAAACCGTAAAATTGACACCATAAAAATTGACAAACAATTGCATCGTGGTAAAATTACAATTAATTATAATTACAAAACTTAATATTATTATTAATCGTTTATTATATACATAACCGCGTTATAGCGGTTGCGTCGGTTACAACTACGACCGCGGTCGTGGCTAGATACCTTAATATTTTAATATACTCGTATATATACCAACGTTTTTATATATTATATATTTTTTTCTTTTATTCTTGTTTACAGTAGCATAAAATGTACGTACAGAATGTACCTCTGTATTATTACCGAGACTTTTATTATGAAAACCCTCGTGTAATATGATCAGGATCGTTGTGTGAGATGGTGTTTGTGTATTTCAAATCGTCTCGAACGGTCGATACTCGCATAACAACACACCGCGTTGAAGTCGAATTTGACGGATTTTCAGAACTGACGATGATACGACGAATTGATCGTTTCCTCGGCTTATTACGCGTATTATTTGAGCTCTTATACGTACGACGGCTTTGTGACGTTCGCTGTATTATTATAATACGGTATTCGATTTATTAAAATTTTTAAGTATACAAATTCCAAGACATATTATTATACAGACAAAATAATATAATGTATATACACGCTCTTATATGTACAGGAACGTGTGTTATTATTAATATTGTCCTGTATAAATACCTCGTGTCTGTATACAACGAACTTATATACACCGAACTCGCAGTGAATATATTATTATACCGTTTGATTTTGGTTTTGGTATACGCGTGTTGCCTTGTCCCGGTTAGGTACATCGTACATAATAATAATATGTTATATGCGCGTTTCTGTTGATAATATATTGAAAACGACGGAATAGGGGCGGTGTTATTTCTATAAGACGATATAACTCGCTTTCGGAAAACTTTGTAACCTAACCTCTTTGCGATTTTAGTAAAATTTTGCGCCTTTAAATACGACTAAAGGTACTTACGACCGTTAAAATATTTCGAGGGGTCTCGCCAGTCATCTTAATATTCCTTCTTTTATATATTTTTTATGACTCGATATTTGTGTTTTTATATATACTTATATTTTATTATAACTCGGCATCTATGGCATACTCACATATTATATAATTAATATTATCTAATCGATTTAGCGAAAAATACGATATTTTAAATTATTTTTTAATTATAATTGTTTCACGCGCGTTTTCGAAAAACGGTGCAGACCAGATATAAAAATACAAAAATAAGTACATTTTAAAACGTACCTATATATAGCTTCACGTCTGTCGCATAACTCATAATATTGTCGCCAAATTATTTTACCCGTTTTGCCCATCATACCATAGATGTTATATATCTCCATTTGTATAATATCTTTTTTAATCATTTAAATTAAGTACCTCTATATTTATTTGTTTTATTATCGTCAAACAGTCTGAGGGGATCTGCAGATGCCGCCGCCGTCATCAGTCATTTATGTCAACATTTAGAATACATTGGGTAGAAACCATAAAATATAAATCAAATCAAAATATAAAAAAAAAAAATTAAAATCTATAATTAGCTCGTAATATTTGCAAAAAAAAAAAAAAAAAAAGAGTACAATTTACTGTACTCGTCGCACTATTGTAGTTAAGGACACTATAGGCCAATGCATCGAAAAAAAGAGTACGTTTATAAAAGTATACGCGTATTATATAGCAGCTGGAGTTTTTCTTTATCACGAATATGATATTATCATTATAAAATATAAATAATATATTTTATTTGCACTCGTCCGGGAAATATAATATATAATACGTATAGAACGAACGATCGATATTTCCACGATGGAATACTATACCTACTATATTATTATGTATACCTAACACGTGTATAATTAATACAAATTGGATAGATTTAACGGTGTACGCACGAATATAATATAATAATCGCGAAAAGCACGCGTCCATCGAGCGTCTTGTACATATACGTATTGGTATATAATATTAGGTATATACCGTACACGCGGTTTTTAATGTTAACGCAATCCCCGTCGGAACGAATACCGCGGTATAACGCAACATAACAAAATATATATATTGTATAATATAACGTATATAAGTACTCTCACTGATAATAATACATACGCGTGTCGTGCGATAAATTATGGGAACCTAACCGTTTTTCTCGAATCGGTGAGGCGAGGCAGCGGCGCAGTCTCCGGATGCCGATAAAACGACGGCGCGGAACGGGATAAAAATCACGAAATCCCGCGCGATTAATGCTCATACATACCACTCAGGGGGTATACAAAATGTATATTATAAATTATGTATTTTTATATACGCGGTTTTTCGGACGAGCCGCTAGTCTGTAACAGGTGTTTCTTCTATAAACAATACGATGATACACATATTATATACATTGATAAATAATAATAATAATAATAATAATAATAATAATAATAATAATAATAA
>JAIUCT010000015.1:4945195-4992737 GCA_021307375.1 Tetraneura akinire
AATAATAATAATAATAATAATAATAATAATAATAATAATAATAATAATAATAATAATAATAATAATAATAATAATAATAAAAATGATAATAATAATAATAATAATAATAATTATAATAATAATAAAATAATTAATAATAATAATAATAATAATAATAATTATAATAATAATGTAAATATTAGCCGGATAACAATATATTATACTATTACGAAGGTTTCGACAAATCACGGTTAGGAAAATAATCATATTAACATTTCACGAGCTCTCTCTTCGTGTGCGCGAGGACGCGATTTTTTCTTATTATTTTCTCCCAGTTTCGACCGGCGTAATACAGACACGCAAGAAGGATATATAGCGTAATTGCGTATAGTTTCTGTCACGGTCGAAATGAGATAATTTATACCGCAACATTATAAATTAAAGCGCGGTCAGCGATGAACCAATATTCGTAAAAAAATCAAAAATATCAAATAATTATTAAAATATATATGAAATTCTTAATTCATGAATTCAAATCGTTGTCTCTTTATTTTAAAAAAAGAATTTTAACAAAATATAATATCACCATTCGCCATATGATTTTATATATATAGTCTTTGAATGTTATACAATATTCGTCAAACTCACTTCCTTTCATGGAATATTTATTTTATTTTAATTAATATAGATAAAAATAAAAAAAAAAAAAAAATACGAATTTATGTGTGTGGGTTTAATAATATAAGTATTGGTCGATAATATAATATTTCATATACGTTGTAATATCTGTTGAAAAGATTTCTGATAAATCAAACTATATATTTTTTGTTTTTTCGTATAAATCAATTTATTTATTATTAATTATAACAAAAAAATAAACAATTAAAAAAAAAAAAAAAATGTAATATATTATTCAAACGTGAATATTTCCATATACAGTTAAATGACTTTTAACGGATTTGTTATAATTGTATTTTTTTTTTTATGTTTAATCAATCATATTATAATCGTATTATATTATGTATGTGTAAAAAACAAACAGATTTAATCAAATATATTTCATATCATTGTCGAAAAACAATAATAAACTTTAAAATTAAAAAAATTAATTAAGATATTTTAACGTATAGTATATATTATTTTCCAAATTATTTTTGTATATTTTATTAATATTTTGAGAAAAATAATTATAAACGGATACATATATATATCTTATAATTGAATCGATGCGAATATGTTATTTTGATTTTTGAGAGTTGGAGGATATATAAATTATAAGTTAATAATACATATAACCGTATATTATTATTAATTTATGTATTTTTGTACGAAATTACCATTTTATAATATTATCAGAATACATTTTTAGATTAAAACTACGAAAGAGTATATAACCGAATATTTATATCCGCGTACGATGTTTATTATTATGCATCTACTCGTAGATAATATTTAATTTTTTCTTTTTCTTTTTTTTTTTTTTTTTTCACCAGTAAAATATAATACGCACTATAATAATAATAATATATTCCTGACTTGTTTTGGTAAAAATCTTAGTTATAAATGAGAAACTGTTGTACGCTTGGGATTTTATAAGTCGAAACACTGTTGTATGCGTGTGTAGAGGTAGACACAACGGCGAACTTTGAATCGATTATTTAAGAAAAACTTTCGTTAGAATATTTTCGAGTCGTTTCGTGTACTGTATACTTTGAAAAACGATATATTTAGGTTAGGTACTGTATAAGTATATGTCCATTCATAGACGTGTTGGAAAATGCAGTTAAATACGCATCTAAATAGTCCAAAAAATATCCAAATTTTCCTACTACACACTATTTTGTCTAAAAATATCAATTAGTTGAAATCGAAAATGTAGTACTGGCTATAGCTAAGTACTTAAAAATAGTAAGTATTTGTTTTATTCAAACTTGACAAGAAAAAAAAATATCAAATTTTAAAACGATCTAAACTAAGTATTAAAATTACACGGATACTAAAAGGATAAATTGTGGAATTTGAATAACACATAATATTTTTACAAATTTGAAATATCGTACTACACACAATTTTAGGGACCGATCTAATCAAAGGTAAATGTACGATTTAGGTATTGAGTTTTGGTGTCGATATTTTTAGATTTTCAAAAGGAAATATTTTGGTTTATCAATAATGCGTATTATATTATTGTGATGTGGTGAAATCTTCATAGTAGTTGCACGGATGTACTCTTTTTGAATTTATATTATATTTCAAAGACGACATAACAATTTTTCTTTTATTTTGTATACAATAAAAGTTACGAAATCGGTAAACAGAATTTTCTTTTTGAATCCATTATTATATTAAATACTATAAAATAATTATAACGTACCTATAGCTTATAGATAAATATAGTGAAAAAATATTGGTAATTTTTATTATTATTATTTTTTTTTTTACAGGTCACAGGATGTCAATATATTCATACACATAATACAACACAATAATTTAATTTAATTATATAAGATAAGAAATTAGAAATTATTGAACTTTTAAATACATCCATTATATGCTGTGCCTAAAAAATAATAATTTATGAAATTTAAAGGTTTTAAATAATAGTTGTACTTTCAAATGTAATTTGAAATGTTTCTAAAAAAAAAGTAAATCGAAGTAAATTAAAATAAAATTTCATTGTAAGATTCGTTGTTGTGTAAACACGATACAGTTATAATACAAAATTAAAAATCAAAACGATTATTGTAATTAATAATTATATAAATTATAATTTATAACATTATTAGCGTATATATAATGTTATTAATTAAGTTGTCCATTTTAATATACGTTATTGAGATAACGTATAATAATATTTCATTAATATTTGTCTAATAAATAGTAATAAAATAGTAAAATATTATAATATAATTATACATACGTTTAAAAATTAAATGTAATCACTTACCTTGGGTACGTTTCCGTGTGACGTGGGTAAATTGTAAATTATGACGGTTGAAATTAATAAAATGACGATGTTCGACGTTAAAGACATGTTGATAACTATATAATAATTATATTATATTTATAGGCGTGAAATATTTTTTGATTCTTCATTTTTGTGAAACTTTCCGTTGATTATCATCCATATGCTAAATAAAAACATCTGCTTTAACAAAACTGATCAAATATTCAAATATTATATCACTGGGCGTGATGACACCTGTCTGAATACCTAGTTTTGATAAATATTATGAGATTTCGTTTATGCGCGGGTCGAAGAACATCGTATATTATATATTATATTGTTTTACAAAGTGTTAAAAATATGTATATAAAATTATAACACGCGCGTATTGATTGATTTTTTTTTTTAATTTTATTAAATATAAATATATAATGTACCGTATATACGAATTTTAAAGGTTTAATACATTTTTATACACTATTATAATATACTTTTATTAGAATATTAATTAATTAGAAATTAATAATTATATCTAAAATCGAGTAAAATAAAATGATTGAAAATAGAAATTCGAATGTCTCTTATGTTTACTTTGATTATATTATAATTATATGCATCATATATTATCAGAGTAAATTTTTATTGTTTTATAATACATCGGAAATAATAGTAACAATTTATGTATGTGTAATGTGTATATTTAGTTAGGTTTATTGTTTTTTTACTTGCGTATGGTAATAGTACGTTTTCTGCAGTTTTTTCGAGGTTATATACATAATTTTGTATTATCCTGTTTTAATATATTATCAGTATATTATCAACCATAATATATATTATTACATTGACTGTTGAGTAAATATAGAGGTGCAAATGCTTCCGTTGAAGATTATATCATAATCTTGTTCATAAACTTATTACATTAGTCCTTTGAAGTGTTATATACAATTATATATAGTATATATATATATATATATATATATATATTATTATCATTAATTTTAGAATAATTTATATATATATATATATAATATATATAATGCGTGTTATAGATCTGAGCTATTGGTTTACTAATCATCCCTTTCTGAGGAGAGCATTCTACAACGTTCAACCCGTTAAATCTATTTAAGATTTAACCGTAAAACCGGTATTAGATATACTCGCGTATTATACCTACTATAAACAACTTGCAATAATTATTTGCTATATAATAATCATCACTGCGCAGTCTCCGATATACATGTCTACGTCTTAAATATTAATCGTAGTACCCCTATATTTTTTATACAAAAATTATTTTGTTTTATGAGTTTTTGTAAGAATGATTTTTTTTTTTAAATAAAACACTACGATTTAAATAAGTCCAATTCAATCGTAGTATATAAAATAGCGTGCATTTTCAGTCGAAATTAAATTTCAGTGAAGCGTTTATGTCTATAATTAGAATAATTTCTGTTAAGTTATTAGTTTATTACTTAGGTATGGTCGATTTCTCTGTACTTATACTATATTGAAGTTTATATTCGTAAAATTTATTTTATACATTTAATTGATTTACATTATGTTTACATTTTCGCTTTATTTTAAAAAATAAAATAAATTATTTGTTTATGATTTCTAACAGATTAAAAGAGTATAACAATCATATTATAATATAGTTTAGGTATATATCTATTATAGGTACTTACTTCAAAAATGCATTGTTGTTAATATTATATATATATATATGTAGATCAAGGGAAGCGACCTTTCATCAGTTCGATTTACTTAGGTACAAAAATTATCAGATTATACTAAATCGAAGCTATTTTATATGGTAATAGCATATTAAAATTGAGATTGATAACTATATGAATAATAGTCGTATCGTGTACCTAAAATGTTATATTATAATATTCTTTTCCATAGATTTGCATAAAAATAAACTTTATATCCAATTAACGAATTCCAAACGAGCGATAATTAAAATAGGTCAATGAAAAATTTTGAAAATTAAGAAACAAAATAATATAAACTATATAAACATATTGTTATCATGATGGGTAATGTTTGTTGTCTTGTTAACTATATATAATAATCTTTTTTGATTTTGTTATTCTAAGACAACGAATTAGTTCGTTTACTTTACATACGTACTATATAACCAATAGTATTTCATCGATTATCGTTATATTTAGATAATATAAAATGTCCATTTTTTTTCTTTTCCCAAATTAAAAATATCGATTATTAATTTATAATTTTAATAGTTTAATTTATTGAAATGTCTTCCGCAATGTTGAAATATTTTGTTATTATTTTTTCGGTTTCGTGTGCGTTGCAGTGTATTATTATATTATTGTCGATGACAATAAATAAATCGAGGGGGAAAAAGAATTATTTGCATTTATTTTCTGTTTTTAAGCCTTTTTCTCACCAATATTAAATGCATATTAATTATTATGAATTATGATCGATCGAATCTAAATATTTATTTTATCGTGTGCAAAATTATTATATTATATTGTACGATATGTAAATAATGAAATGAAACGAAAAAATAATGTATATAATAATATATATAAAGTCAATATTACGACTCGACGGACGAATAAAAATTATATTATTACAGGTTATATGTTTATTAGTATATTATTATCAGTAATTCGCAGTATTTTGATAAGTTCTTCGACTATATATCCTTGTAAAATGTTGACGATTTACACAAAAAAAAAAAAAAAAAAAAAAATATATATATGTATAATTAAATAAATATTAATTTATTATACGAGTATCGAAAATATGTAATAATTTTTTTTATGAATTTTATTGTTTCATTTGTCAGTTTATTGTAAACAAATATTTTGCAACGAGTAAAGATCGATTAATCTATTATAATATAATATAATATATTATAGTTTAGTTCTTTTATCACTTTAAAAGAAATACCTGTATTGATCTCGCAAATAAGAAAATCGTTTGCTACGTATCGATTTTTAATTAAAATAAATATTTTTAATAATTAAATAAATACAAATAATTTACATAATTTTTTAGACAAAAATATATTTACCTACACAAATGTAACCGTTATATTATTATGTAAAAAGCGTTCGTATAAATTATACAGTATATATAGGTACATATAAAAATTGATAATTATACGTTAAGTATTTATTTTACAGCCTGACGTAATTATATTATCATAATATATGCAATTTTATCGAATTATTTCTATAGTTTATTGCGCATATTATTACGACGCGTGTAGGTAGGTATCATACGGGGTGATAAAAATGGCAGTGATTAAAAAATATAGGTAGTTATACTTTTTAAATATAATTTTAACGCGCAATTTCGATCACTCTATATATATCGTGAGCAAATATTATTTAACCTCCTATATAATATATTATATAAAGCCATTAATATCAATTATTATTACAATCAAACGATTATAGTTCAGTCACGTTAGTTTTAAAAATATAATATATATATATATGCACAAATAATAATTATTATATTGATTGAAATTGATAACACACGGTGTTATTTAATTCATAAAATATATACGTACACTACAATTATTATAAAAATATATATTAGCATTTTAGATTAGACGTTGAGATTTTTTTTATTAAAAAAAAAGCGTAATTTAATTTAATTTAATTAATTTAAACTTTTATTTATCTCAAACATTATAATATTGTCATTTAAAAAGTTGTAATATATAAATAATATTATACTTTTATTTTTATTTTTTTTAAAAAAAAATAATTATATTACTTTTATGCCGTTTGTTTTAAATTTGAATTTATTTCTACGATCGAATATTATATAGAAAAAAAAATTCTATATATTATATATTTATCAATCGAATTGATAATTTTGAATAGGCGTATAAAAATAATATATAGTTATATTAGTTTTTAATTGTTTCGATTATTTTTCATTAATTTATACCTATATATATATATATTACTTGAAATTTCGATTTAAATTCGTTTAATTAGACGATCTACTGAAAAAAATATTAGACACCGCGATAAGAATATTATACCCAACAGGAAACTCCTTTTTTTTTTTATCACGATTACAATATATTATAACATATTATTGTAGGTACTTATGTCTTATACATACTAGGAAATGAAATAATGAAATGATGTATATACTCTTATTTCAAGGTTTTTATACGCGTTATTTGCTTATGACATTGTCAAAATAAATAATATATACATTGTTATTTCATCGCATAATTTATTAGATCAAAAATCAAATAATTATGTTTGAATTATACATAATTTCCATAATTATAAGAAATATAAAAATATTATGTTATATACTCGTATAGGTACCAATGTATCAATAATAATATGTCAATGTCATTTTCCTAAGTCCTAAGTATAAAATTTTTAATTAGTTAATCAATATAAACAGGGAATTTTATGTTCGACACGTGATTTTTTTTATATTATGTTTATTATTATTGAAAAACATAAATATATAATAATAATCACATTTTTATTATACCTATATAATTAAACAATTTAAATATTTATAATAATATAAAAATACATAATATATGAACTTTATCGTTGTTGTTGAGTTCATAAACACGACTTTTTTTTTATTATCAAATTTTATCTTTACATGAATCATCGAAAGAATGTATCGATGTCTATATAGGTACCTACTTTATTGTTAAGTATTATTTGTATTTCTTATAGATAAATGACTCAACGTGTTGTTGCCGCATATAAATGTCTGATATCATATTTTATACATGATAAACCATTATATATATGTATAAACCAACTATTGATAATGATTAATTATTAAAAAGATGATAAATAATTATTAATTGTACGTTTAATTATTAATACGGAATTTTTTATTCGAATATTTAAAAAATAAAAATAAAAATCATGCGATGCCATTATTATTTTTTAGCCGATTTATTTTTCAATATTATATAATATTACATAATGATTAATTGTTATTTTGTATAGCTCTATAACTATACTAGATTATAACTTATAAGTGCACGTTTATGTATGATAATAAATTCTAAAATGTACCCTGCTCAGGCCGTTATTTATTGGATTAAAACGACTAATAAAAATAATATTTATTTTATTCCCATAAAACTATTTACCGATAGGTACTATAAAGTAAAATTTTTTGTTTCGTCGTTTAATAGAAAAAATAAAATAAAATAAAAAATGTAAGTACATTAACGATACAATTTAATTAGGCATTATTCGATTATGTTTCGATTTTAGACGAGTATAATAGTTGAGACAAAATACAAATAAACAATTTTATACCATATAATTGAAGATAAATAAAATTATTTATATATAATATATAAATTTGTTTCACGTGTATATTCTCGTCAATTGTCATAATTAAGTTTAAATACTTAAAAATTCTCTAGAATTATAATAGATTCGTTTTTATGTCTTATTTTTACTATATTGTGGAAACGTAAATAAATTGTTTGGTCTAACCTATATGTTTGTTTTGTTAACCACACATATTATAGGTATAACGTAATAATTTATTTTATTTTTTACAT
The DNA here is from genome assembly GCA_021307375.1 of Tetraneura akinire. Taxonomy (NCBI): domain Eukaryota; kingdom Metazoa; phylum Arthropoda; class Insecta; order Hemiptera; family Aphididae; genus Tetraneura; species Tetraneura akinire. Next base: position 4,953,679 of record JAIUCT010000015.1, read on the forward strand.
GAGAACATTGTTCAAATTATTCTTATAATACGATCATTTAATTTTTCTTTTCGAATGAAATATTTTATGACTAAATAATAATATAATATTTACTCGTTTTACCAGCAACATTATCATTAAAATAATAACAGCCCTGTATACTTTTCATATTTTTCCATCTTATCGTAACGTTGAAAATTATAAATAATAATATTTATTTGTCAGGTATATTAAAAGAATAAAAGATATCAAACATTAAATTTGCAGTACAATTTAATATATGATCTGCACAAATGCTTTTATAAACTTTAAATTATTATAGCGTATATAATTACGTTCTGTAACTTTTGTAAAGCATAGATACACGTCTAAAAAAAATTCCAAGAAAGATGCTTTGTACATTAAATTATAAACGTCTTATTACTCGGTTTAATAAATTCAAATAATAATTTAATCATTGGAATATAGTAAAAAAAAAAAAAAGGCAAAACTTTGTAAACTGTTATCAATTAACTTCAAAGTTCAAACGTCTGTCATTCACATGGATGCCGTGTAATGGTATCATTACGCGATGACATTGATGATGTGATATTCAGAAAGGTTACCGCATCAATTATTGTTTAATTGGATTCCGGTTTAAACCGTCGCCGATAAAGATAATAATACGGTTTTTGGTTTGTTTGTTTTTTTTTAAATATTTTTTCATAGAAAATAGACTTAACGCGATTTAGTGTATTAATCGCCATTTTATAAATATAATACTTTTTAGACTATTATAATAATATTAATTATAACGTAATGTACTATGTGTGACTATATATATAAATTTAAAATATTTAATTTCGCGGTGAAAGTTTTACGTTTTTTTTTATTCATAATATATTATAGTATTTAATATTTACACTATTTTAATACGTTATATTAAACTTAATAATAATACGTTTATAATTTAATAAATATAAAGTAATTTTCTGGGAAATTTTTTAGACGCGTATCCAATATCCGACAAAAAGTTGCTGAACGTAGTTTTCAAGTTATACACACACACACACACACATATTGCTATACTAACTATACTAATTTAAAGTTTAAAAGAAAACAGTATAGCGGTATCATATTAAATATCATTACACGAATGTACGTATATATGTTAATGTTGCGTATTATGTGTTATTAAATTATTTTGTCCTTCAGGAAAATTACTTCGCGTATTATTATTATATTATAAACGTCTTATTGTTCGTTTATTAATAATTAGTGCGAACAATTTAAATATTATATCGTTTGAATACCGTGAAAAATATATAGAACTTTCAGTGGAATATTCTACAAAGAAAATATATTTTAAAATAATGATGACGAGAAAAAATAACGTACATCGTGATATCTCATAAATTATTATTAAATGACTGATAAGTACGTATATAGATGTATAATATTATTTTAATGGTATAATATTTTAGTTAATTAGGCAGGTATGCGCGGTATATAAAACATGTTCGGCTTATTTTAAAAATAAAATCGTATAATAATTGCATTTTTATTTTTATATACAATAACATTGATTTTATTATTTAAACACGGTATATAAATAGTACCTAAATTATGAGTTATTATATTATTTTATTATTTTATTATAAAAAAAAAACATAATGATAATATCGTTGTTTGGCGTATGAATTCTCATAAAACAATGCGAATTACAAATAATTATCTCGCACCTATATAATATACCGAACGATGCGATGATGATGGTGCACATAATTATTTATTAATCGAGTAAACGCGGAATATAATATACTATATTTATATTAATACGATTCCGAAGTCTCCGAAATGTATTTTTATTCGTACAGAAAATTAATAATATATAATATATATTATATTGTTATCGTTATTTATTAATTTATTACACTTTATTAAAAAAAATAAAACCAAAAAAGGCCATTGTTTTAGGTTTAATTATTAATCTATTTTCATAAAAAAAACTTGTTTACCTTTATGGTAGATTAAATACGTTTTATATAGTGATATTATAATTGTATTATTATTAAAATTAAATTTGTCTGCATGATTTGCTTATCTTAAAGAACGAGGAATATTGATATATAGTCACAAAAATTATTTGTAAAATTATAATTTACTAGATTCGGAACTATTTATTTTAAAATCGTATAGCAATCTGTTTGCCAATATACTTTTAATTGCAGTTATATTACGATATTAATATTTCACACGGTTGTCAAACGTTCGTGACCTTAATTAATGTAAAAAAATTTGCAAAATATATTATTATTATTGTGCACACACAAGAGCAGATAAACGCGATTACGAGAAATTGTTATCGATATGACGTCCTCTCCTTTAAATATTATATAAACAAAATAATAAATTTCGGTTCATTGAATACTAACTTGTATTACCTTGTGTTTTTGCGTTTTATGCGTTTTAGACAATTTTTATAGAGTTCAGCTTTAGACCAATCTTCAATAAAACTTGACATAATTATATTAAAATTTAAAAATTTCAATTATGATTTTATAAAAATGTTTAAAATCGTTAATAGATTTAGAAAATTAAAACTTATATATTTTTGGATAAAAAAAAAAATAAATATAAAACGTTATTTTACGAAAATTCTATTAAATCTTTTCACGTTAATAAATAATAATCATTTAATTATAATACGCGCAATATGATTTCACTGCCGGTGTCGTAAATTTAGAAATTCCTCGTGTGTACAAACGGGTCCAACAGCGAATTTCACAGATTCTTGTGTAATAATTATTCTTTGCGACATAATTTTGGCGTAAAGTCCGTGCGCGTCGTATATAAACCTATACTCGTGTATTTATTAATAAATTAATAATAATTATTAACAAATATAATAAAATTAATTATTAATTTTTTTTTAAATTACTTAATATAATAAAATCATTAACAAAAATCCTACGGTTTATAATACGACGAACATGCGTCTCATTATCTCATATAATATAAATTTGTATATTTTTTACAGACTTGAAAAAATATTATTCTTAAGTATTGTTATACGAGCACAGATTTTTTTCGTATAAAAGATATTTTACCCCACGTGATGACTGCGGTGTTAAACGAACGAATTCATAAGAAAAGAATATCTCTAGTTCGACTTCGTCCCAACGAAAAAAAAAACAAATTATTCGCTATTTTCTACTTTAATTTTTCATTAGTTGAAATGCTTGTAATTTTGCAACTTTTAAATGAATCTTCTATATTAATTACTCGCAATAAAATGATAATTAACAATTATTAATTAATTATTATTATTTTTTTCACCAAATTTTGAATATTATAATAGAAAAAATTCAAAATTACATTTTACCTCACGCATAATGTGTAACTTTCTTACATGTTAGTCGGTTGTAAAAAAATTTCAATACGTGCTGTATAACATAGCTAGGTTATAGAATGGAAGACGTTGGACATAAAATTTCGTGTTTTTCATAAAATCAATCGAACCGGATGGAAAAATAATATTGTTTAATGAGATTTCGTAACGTCTACGACGTATAATTTATATTATTTCGCATTATTTATTGATTGCTCAACAAAAACCATATTGTTTTTTATTTTTATTTTTAATCTTTTTAAAATACGATACGAGTGTCATATTAATTAATATTTAAACGAATGCATAAAAATAAAAGGTGTGGACTTAAAAAATGGACGACTGTGATAAAAATGAATGTTTCGCGTATATTATAGTTAAATATATACAGTTCGTTAATTTACGACTATATTGTCATCATGTTTGTTGCGTTATAAACATTATAAATAAGTAGTGTTGTATATATTTTTATAGGCTCGTTAAAGATAATTAAATATTATAACTACCTAGTAAATATAAATTTACTTAATTTGTTTTTTTTTCATATCTAAGCCTTCATGCTCAGATAACACGACTTAAATTGTAGTTAAAAGCGATTTTGACTTAAAACGCGACATAAAAAATTTAAAACTAATAAAATAGTGAATTTATATAAGTACCTATAAATTGCAAAGTATAAATATTGTGTGAAATATTCTGAAAATTTAAAAAATTATTATTCCATTATAGACATATGTTTTTCAATTTATTATCGGATATAGTTAAGTGTATAAATTTTAAATAAGATGATTGTTTTTTAGTTACTATATATTATAATTTAAGTAGGTACTTGTAACTTAGATTAATATTAGATTAGATGGATTTGTATTATAATGTATTTATTAAATTATAAAAACAGTTCACGTCCGTATCATAAACATGATCTCATTGATCAACTATAAGCCACCACCTCCGGAAATAAAAAAAATTCTGGTAAACACCCATATTCAGTGTCCTGCAGGTTCATATTCAGGTGTCTTCAACGTCAAACAAATAATTTAGTAAAAGCGATATGACACACGTATATATCTACGCGATATATTTATTGACAATATACAGATCACTCCGATTCGATAAAACTGTTTAAAATGTTATTTTATCGCGATATTACAACAGGACATTCGTGTCGATAGCATATTGTAATTTACTCGAACACGACGAACACGGGGCAGGACGTTATAATAATAATATTATAATATATAGATTTCATAATATAGTTTATGCGGGTGATGTACGATATAGAAACACGATTATAATATTATTATATAATACGAGTATACGAAATTCATATTATAATATGTTATTTGTTGTAGGTACTATTCGTAAAATATGTCATCGGGAGTTACACATCATATTAAGGTCGTCCAAGTTACTATAATGAATTAATGACTAATAGGTGATTGGTGAAATATTTTTATATTTAATATAACGTGTATACAGAAAACAATAATGTGATAATTAATCGCGAAATAATAATTGTATTTACTCGTATTATATATTTTTCCATAAAACAATATATTGTTATGTGTATATTTTATAGCCATAAAAAAATATAAATCCAAATCGATTAATACATATTAAAACGGTCGTATACTAAATAAATATTTTTAATATTTAAAAAAAAAATATTATTATTGTTGATTTAAATTTTTTGTTTATAAAAAAAAAAACCCCTTCCCGATAGAGTTGTCGAGGAAAAACGCGTATAACACCCAACGCTGCAGAATCAGAACCAATTATATACGTGTTTATTAAATTGAATTTTATATATATATATATATATATATAGTTAACCGCAGGTTTAATAGTTTAATAATTCAATTCAAAATGATTTAAAATTAATTACAGACGCGAGATTAATTAATTAAATTAAATACGAGTATAGACAATGAACATTTTTTTAACGACATTAAAGTAACGGATTTAACGGAACAAAACAACAGCAATATAAAATGTTATTAATAATTCAGGCGAGGAATGATATGGGTCCTATAGTTGACTGGCTTCATCGTCGTGTATTCGAAGGGTCATTTTTTAAATATAATAAGTGCCACACATATAGTGATTAGAAAGGGACGAAATCGGTGTAAGTTTCGCAGGGATAACAAAACAATCAACATTTCCTATAATAATACTACGTGAAACTTGAGTGTATATATCAGAATTAATTAATTTTGACAAGAAAAAGGATAAAAATTCTCAGCCCTTTTATTAGCCAAACATTTGACGCGAATATAAGGAGATTATTACTATATAATAATATAATAAGGATTATTATGAAAAAATTTAATATCCTTTTATACTTATAATATTCCTAGATTGTATATTTTTATATATAATATTCGTAAAATAATTTTTCTAAATTAATACGAAATGGAATGGAAGGTATGTGAAAGGGATACAAGTGTAAAGAGAATAGTGTATAATTTTTACCACAATTTGAATGCAATGACAAATCATTACATTTGTGAAAACGATTTTGAGTAAAGTTCATCAGATAATATATGTATCGATTAAAATTTTTACATTTATTAATCTCTACGTTCAATATAAATAATTTATCATAAAATCCCTAAATAAGTACCAAAATACCCGAATCTGACAGTAAATCGCTCAGAATCGTTTTTTGAATGTAATGATATATCATCAATGCATTCAAATGGTTATAAAAATTCAACACTATCCTCTTTACATCTGTATCCCTTCCACACCAATATTCCTTCCCTTGATTTTTATACTTTAAACAGGTACAAAAAAAAAAAGTCGTATATGCAATAATTCACAATTAATTGAAACTGAGTTAAGTAAAATATATTTGAGCTTCAATAGCTTCAAAAAAATTTTCTATTAATTTTTATTTAAAAAATTAAAAGTATTGAGAAATAATAAGAAGAATTATATTGTATTGTATGGATTCTAAAATTTTCGTTTAAAATAAAAATATCAACTTTAAACAGCTATAAAAAATAAATTGAGACTTGAGATTTTTCTTATATTTTGATATCATGTTAAGTAATATGTAAGTATACTTCAGTAAAATTTTTATACCTCAAAACTAAAAATTTTCAATTTTATCAAACATTATAATAAGTAGATAAAAATGATAATTTTACGAAATATTCAAAGTCCTATATATTTTGTAGAAAAATTAACATAACGGTTCTAAAGTTTTATCAAATATTATATAAATATTACCTATGTGAACACCCAATAAAATTTTCAAATCTGTAACTTTAAAATTGACCGAGTTATCATGAAATATTGAAAACGAATTCGTCAAAATTTCAGTTTTCGTGGAAAATGTCGTTTTTTCTATCGCATATAGGGTTAATTTTGAAAAATTCGAAAATGACCTAAATACAGTACCTGCAACTACATCCACTTTCCAACCGGAAACATATACTTTTCGTAAAAATCAGAACATTATTTCGGGTTAGACACATTGTACAACATTGTAAAACCAATACATTTCTTGTTTCGCTCAAAATCTAAAATGATTAATAATTAAATATTTTAATGATATATTAAATATATACATATCATATTTATATAATTGGTGTTCGAAAATCGTCTTCGGTACCATCACGGTGGGGTAGTTAGGAGGAGAAGAGACCGTGAAAGTGCCACCGATCTATGTATCTATATACGAGTATATAATATATATACAAACTCCAGAGAGAGTGACGATTGCGATGAGGGGACGGAGGGATGCTTTTACGAGCGGAAACGGTCGGTTAACGGCTGCGGGGATGAGATATATGGCGTATACTCGTATGTTATAATAGTTATACGACCATCGGTCGGCGGCGGCGGTTCGAGGGACACCGCGTATAATATACGGAAACGGTGTCGGACGCGTAACCGTAATCGTAACCGCAACCGTGTTCACGCGCGTTTCTCGAGCACACCTTTATATCGGGCGGCCAAATAATATATTATATTATTTATTATTATATATACAGGTACGTATCAATGGCCGTATGTACCGAACGGCACTATATGTATATAAATATAGTTTTCTCTTCACCGTCATTGCCGAAAAAGAACCTCGCACGATATACAATAACGTGTGTATAATATAATATGTTTCTGCGCGATAATATAAGCTCGGTGGATAAAATAAAAAAAAAAAAAATCGTGTTCGCGGCCATTCCGTTGCCGCGTCCGCGTGGGAAAACGGACACGTGACGGACGCGCGAACTACGTATTTCCTGCCTTGCGGACCGGACGCGTTTTATTTTTTTTATTTTCCTTCCCTCTTTATTTCGAGAAAGTATTTCGCTCTTACACGCGGTACGGCGTATATATATATATATTCCCGTTTTGTATATATATATATATATATATATTGGTAGGTATATAAAAATATACGCACGATACCGCGGTGTAAATTTTCTTCGATTATCGCGTCGATCGAATATACATTTTTATAGTATGCGGTTCATGTTACGGAAATACCGCAGCGGCAACGTAACGTATACGAGTATCGACGTGCCGATTACGCGCGCATTTTTACCGCGGTAGACGCTGCGTGACCGCACATGCGATTATTCTAACCGCGAATTGTTTCTGAATGCGCCAAGGGTTTTATATTACGCGGTAACCTATCCACCGCAGCAGAAAAACAAAAAATCGAAAATTACTCTTGTTCGTTTTATATCTACGTACTATTACCGACACGTCGATCGTTTTGTTGTAAATTACAATTTTCGCTAATATTATTGTTAAAACGTTTTTTTTTTTTTGCCATATAGTTAATCGAATACGCGACAGTTTAGCAGAACGGAGTGATAATAAAATTTCAGGGAGGGAAAGGATAAAATTTGATAAAAACCATCCAGCGTGCTTTTCGACGGACTGCTTATATCTGCCCCGTTCAAACACTAAAAAGAATTCCCTTGGAACTCTTGTCAGAGCACTGCAGGTGAAAAATATTGAAAATAACATTGGTAGAAGTCCGGTATATTATTATGTGTAACCCAAAATTTTCGATCACTCCGTATACGGTATTTTATAAATATTATAATATTTGTGTTTTCGGTATAAAAAATAAATAATACGTCCGTTATACGGGGTTTTATAAAATATATATATATATTTTTTTTTAAAAAAAAAGGTAAACGAACACGCGTGTAATGATGGGTATTGTTTACGTATAACGTTTTATCGTTTATTATCGCGATGATTGAAATCGAACGTCCGAGGTCGTAGAAAAAATAATAATAACGCGTACGGCTTATTATTTTTATATTATTATAACGGTGTACGTTTTGACGCGATATTTTAATAACAGTTTGGAAATTATTTACCTATTGGAATAATGCGCGTATTATATATAGGACAATAACTGAAATACGCGAAATTAAATATTTTTAATATTTTAACGTAATATATTATTGTTATTTATTATTATTATTATTATTATTATTATTATTAATATTTATTATGTATTATTGTTATAAACGTTTGTTTAAACGCATGCGATTATAATAATAAATTAAAGACGTTCAATGTTCGAGGGTAGACGATATGAATTTCCATGAATAATAATAATTATATAAAAACTATAAATTAAAATAAATATTTCAATAATGTGTTATGCAACACAAAATATTTCAAGAGTTTTGATGATATTATAGTCCATTTTGAATTTAATAATATATTTTTATTTTTATTTTCTTAAATTTAATATACGTTTACTCTATCGGACCTCATAACTTATAAATAATATTATAATTAAATAGTTCCAAGGTAAACATAATATCACAACTACACCATTTTTATCTATACTATAATTGACCTCACTATTCAATTTTTTATTTTATGCTCAAAATTATATCTAATCATTATTATTTTTTATACAATTGTGTATTTTTTTTCTTTTTAATAATTAATTTCAAGTATTGATCCGAGATATCACATAGTCCCTCGAAAATCGTATTGTACGTTTTTATATACAATATATATATTTTTATTATAATATGAATTTAAAACAGTTTTAACCGTTTTAAGAACGAAATCGCGGAAATAATGTGTTTTTATGATTTAGAGATATACCTAGGTGTATTAATATTTAACAAATATATAATATCGTATTGCCTAATATAAACGGTATTGAATTTTGTAATCTTTAATCAAACTTAAGATTGATTTATATTGTATATTATAATTTGTGTTGAAATTGCATAATATTGAAATGGAAAAATCTAAACATATAATGTAATCATATTATTAATAGATAAAAATTAATTTTTCGTTAAAGTTTTTTTTCTTTAGTGTGTCACATTCGATAATACTTACATAATTATATTCAAAATTACTAAAATGTTTACTCACGCACTAGTATTAAGAATTCGATATATTATATTATATTGTTGCGAAATAAAATTAAGCGTAATTTATTCGCCTGGCATTGTTAATTGATAATGAACATGAATCTTTTAAATATATATATAAATATATTATATGCTTGAATATAAATAACGAACATTTTAGTAAGAAAACTCAAACCGAGATATTAAGAACGATATTAACGATGGCAGTGGCGGGTTACGAAGATTAGGGTCATCCTCATCACAAAACAGATTAATGTCTGAGTATTTCAACAGATGTTTGTCGGTGGACGAAAAAAAAAAAAAAAAAAAAAAGGAATAGGAATAGGAAAAACTATATACAAGACACCTTTAGCCCACACGAACTGCTAATCCATCTTGAACTTTTCCCATTCCGTTGGCCATCCCGAAATTGTTACCTTTAGCATTAACTAAAACACAGAAGAGAGGGAAAAAGAGAGAGGTGGGGCAGGAAAAAGAAGAAAATTCTCAAAATAACTCTACTGCGGGTCATTTGTGAAAAGACGAAGTGGGATTTATTTCAATCTATTACCGCCAATGCCACTTTGGTATAGTTTGCGTTTTTTCTCTTCTTTCCATCGGGACCAATTTATCATTCGGTAACGTTAATCTCGTATAAATTAATATTACTGTCGCTTTAAAATAATTCAAGAAAATAAAACGAATAATACTTATATATATATATATATAATAGAAGCAAGGAAAGTGTTTACGGGTTAAGCTTCTTATATAGTATAACTGTTGAAGAAACAATTCTAAGCTCCAAGATTAGTAAAAAAAAAAAAAACAAAAAAAAAAAAAAACAACAAAATAAACAATAATATTTACAAAAATATTTTTGTATATTACACTTAAGTAATTTATATATAAGTAAATACATTTTGTGTACACCGCAGACCGAGGTCATACCTAGTCAGATATCTCGGAGATGGTTAAAAAATTTAAGTAGGTATCCCTAAAAAAGTTATCCCTAGGGCTCGAAAGTTGATGCATTTTGCATTTGTTTATGGAACTTTTTAATCGATGCTTTCCTATAGCCACAAATGTGTTTCATGAATTTGAACAACTAATTTTTATTTTGTTTTTTTTTTTTCATTTTATGGTGTTTATTATTTTTTAAGTCATTTTTTGACATTTATAGTGATTTCACACTAGTTCACTTCTTATCTTTTCTTATCGACCATTACGACGATAACTAAAAACTTGGAAATTACCACGGACTAAGATTAGTCTAGTATAATTAATAATTAGACTAGATTAGATCTATCCGATTTTATACTCGTATTATAGACATTATTTGTCATTATTATATCATATTTTGAGCAATTTGTAAGCTTTGATAAATGTATATAGAATTTTATAGTAAAATAGAGTAAAGTATTTTAAAAAAATGTATTTTTATAAATTTAAAAAAAATATTTGTAATTTTTTAGGTCATTTTTTAAGGACATTTTTTGTCATTTTTATGTCATATTTCCATTTTTTTGGGTCATTTTTTGATGTTTGTAAGTCATCTACTTTCGAGCCCTAGTTATCACAGATGACCTATATAACGATATACTATACCGGTGCTACTATATTCGCTGAATGTTTTTCGGACCTTCGGTCCGTTGCGACTAGTCTATATATAGCGAAAGCGATGTGTATTATAAATGTAGGTAGGTACTGAAACATTAATATAACATATTATATTATAGTTGCGTGTGGAGTTTTCCACGATTGACCTCGATAAAGATAAATTATCCTAGTGTGACGACGCAGGTATATATTTATATAATATATTATATAGTATATATATTTTTTTCAACCTATATCGTTTATTTCATTCATACATATTATATAACGTTTTGGTCACGTCGTGCTTGTGGTATTTAAATCTCGAAAAACTATAAATCAATGCGTGTCTTGTGTATGCTATTGCAACTTGCAAGGGACGGCAGGGTATGAGTCACTATTTTTTTTTCTGCGTACACTGGGATTATTAATAATAACCGTGGGCGGGGTATAGTGTAAAGTATAAAATTAATAATGATAACAATAAAACATAATAATATCTCGCGAGGTTGTCGTAAGTCACTGTTGTAATACTGTTATCGCGACGACAAAAGACTTATAATATAATATAATATCGCGTATCTTTCGTTCGCCGACGTTATTGGTTACAGATAATAGTTACCGGCGCGTGCGTGGGCGGAAGAGGAGAACGATAAGAATATAAAATAAAAACCACGGACATCCTTCCATCCTTGCCGTCAAGTCCGCTCGGGCGGGAATCCCGTGAAGAGTCTCTGAAGATTGAAGTCCAATGCCATCAGGGCGCACTCAAGGATCTCTTCGGACCCTTCATCATCGTCCTCGACCATTGTGTTCATGAACGTCACAATGAAGTACCATATAATATTGTTCGGTAGATATGTCGAGATCGCGATAGTACTCAGGATTGACGTGCGTATCGAGACCATCGACGGACGTTTTTTTTTAGTACACGAAGGAATTAAATTTTCTTCTATTATTTTGTATATAAAAAAAAAATATAACTATACGACCCGATATCATTATCATTATAAATATAATTAGGTAATATAAATTAGAAATTTTAAACGAAGACCCGTTATTACGTAATTTAAACTTAATATATTTATATATTCACATATATAATTTCAATATACCTATCGTATGATATCATTTATTATTTTATAAATTATTCGTCATCTTCAATAATGTTATATATTCTATTTCATATATTTTATAAAATGTGATTTTGTGTGATTCATCTTATACGAGACAAATAACGCAAATTAAATTATTTAAACTCAAAATTGTATTAGGTATTTTTTGAACTTACTTATAAAGTTCAATACTATGTATGAATATTGTAATTACATCAGAAATTAAAATAAGAATCCAATCCAGAAATCGTTAAATTTAAACTTGTCGAATATGACAATATTGATAATAGGCTTATAGCCAGTGCCTCAGCGACGGATTTAACCGGGGAAAAATGGGCATTTAACGCCTAAGCCCTTGCACAAAATGGCCCCCCGAGCCAAAAGTCCCTAAAAAAATATTTTTAAATAATAACCAAATAGATTATATTACTACGTAAAGTTATACCTATTATTATACCTATTTATAATGTAAACTAGTGAAAATAAAATTACCGTTAAATCTATTTGTAAATTAAATAAATTATTATTGTGGGATAATAATATAAAGTAGTAGTGGCCAAACTTTTTTTATTGTGGGCCATAACAAAAAAATAAAATAAATTATTTTGGCGGGTGGGCCGAGCATTTCAAATGTTTATTTAAAAGTTTAACGTTATTATGGATATTATAGGTATACATATGAAGTAGTATACCTACATATTATTTAATCAGGTTTTATTATACCTCTTATACTATACACTTATATAATATCTTAATTCGTGATTATAGTATTATACAATATTATTTTTCATACGATTAATTATTCTTTGTCTTTTTTAATAGAAGTGTATAAAATATTAAAATGTTAATAAGATGGGGCGGACCGTATAGTTTGGCCAACACTGGTATAAAGTATAACTATATAGTATATAAGTAAATATACCTGTATTTGAGAATGTAGAAATGAAATTAAAAATTTAAATATTTATAGTTGGGTCATTCGAGCAAATTTTTTTACACGTCTTTTTTGTTGCGTGCGATTTAGAAGAGGTCGTCGGATCGAAGGCGATGGTTTAATAAGGGAATTTTCGTGCGCGTGCCGCGTCGCGCAGCGTACGTGTTCATTTCGGATGACTTTCTTTTACGTTAACTTATTTTCTAACGAATTTTAATATTAAACACAATTGTTATTTTTACTTATTAGTAAATTTTAGGTAATTAAATTTTACATTTATGTATCTGAGAATTAATATTAATTAATTAATTACACACCTATAAATTAGGATAGGCCGTTTGAAATTTTTCCACGTGGGTCTTTTTCCTTAAATCCACCATCGACTTATACAGCACGTCAATTTTGAATTGAACATAAAATAAATACGAATTTTCGAAAACGAACGATAAATTCGATCGTTAATCCGTCATTCGAAAAACGTTATATTTATATAATAATAATAATAATAATAATATTGTACGAACATAGCAATATAATATTATTATATTGATTATAAATTTATAATATGCGACGGAAGAATAATTAATAACATGCACGAACGAACATAAAATAATAATGTCTCATAAAAAACGGATTCAAATGTTAATATTAATTTAAAATAATTATATTTTATAGGATATTGGTGAATTAAAACAACGGTATAGATAGGTACCTGTTATTGTATACGTAATATTGTTTGAAAAGTATATTCTTTATAAATAAATACGATATAGTTGCGTGTTTGTATAGTTTATGTATATATGATTAATTGCGTTAAATAGGTATTTAAAATTTAATAAATTGCACATTTCTCGTTATAGATATCAAATTTGAATCATAATAAATTACACGTTACGATGATATATGAACTTATAAGTTATAATATATTAATTATATTAACGATAATAATATAAATACCTATAGATTGTATTGTTACTTAATAATACGAATGATATGATAGATATATTATATGATATGATACGATAATTTACTATAGTTTTGTTTTCTATATAAAATATATATTACATATCTGTTTTTTATTCCCTATTATTTTTTAGTTTTTTACCATAAATATTTCTAAAATAATATAAAAAAAAAATTATTATTGCGAACCATGAAAATAAAAAATATGTATATATATATTTTACACCGAAATATTTGCATAATCGTCTAGCAAATCAGCTCGAGATAATATAATAATATCGAGTCTGAATCGCAAATTAATATTCGTATGTGTACCTAATCATTTACATAATATGTCTGTATAACAATTAATTGATTTAAATAATAATTTAATAAATACGTTATGTTTCACTGTTTCAGTGTTGCATTTAATCGGAAAGTCGGTAGAAAAAAAAATGAACTAGCTCGCACGTCAATTTTAATTTTCGACAATCCCGATATATATTTATAAATTTATTTGCATAACGAAATGTAAAATAAAAAAACATTTTTCATCTTTACACGATTATTTATGAACTTTATTATTTCATAAACGTTTGCATAATACAACATATGGTGAAATTTTGACCTGCGTCAATTCCAACACTAAATAAATACATCAATATATTATGTTTATAATAAATCTGATTACGGGCGTCGTCCTTTTTGCCCCATCAACATCAGCAATCAAAAATCGACCCTCTATATATAAAATATTATATTGATTTCGTTATTAATTTGCTTTTATATATTATTATTATTATAGGTATACGTTTTATGAATTAATTAATTTAATCTATCTCACTGCACCCAATACGTATCATTATAATTCAGCCCCGTATTTCGTATCTTTTTTTCTGTTAAATTTAAAATTTAATGGTGTATGCATACAATGCAACATGCAAGCATAAGTATATATTTGACTTTATAATACGTAATTTCTAAAGTATGATTTTTGCAATTATTATTTATGAATAAACAATTCATATTTTTCGTAAATACTAATTATACTTTTTTTTATTATTAAATTTTACTAGTTCTAAACAGAAGACATTTAAAAATTTTAATTAATATGAAAAAAAAAAATTAAAATAATTTTAAATGTTTAAGATAAAAAATAATTAAAGTTGTTACACATTAAAAGAATAGAAAAAAAAAAACAGATTTCAAAGACAATGTATAATATTTCTAAAATAATTCGTAATGATACATTGGTACCTAAGTATAAACACTCTGTATATTAATCTCTTTTACGTCGTATTTATTTTTATAAAATTGATTTATTATAAAAGAAGGCATACAAAATATAAATATAATGTATTTTAATATGAATCCACTTTCAATTCAAATCAACTAAAATCAAATTTTAAATATTTGTTATTGTATTATAATTTAGGATTAAAAAAAATAAAATATTTCATTTATTAATTATGAAAAATTTTTAACGTACCTATGAAAAATATTTTGGATAAAAAAATTAATTATTTTATATTACATTGTTTTTTATTATGATGTTAATGTAATTTTTAACCATAATATAAAATATATCATTTGGTCGTTTGGTTTGTATAAAAATAATACAATTTACTTAATTTTTTTTTTTAAATCATTTTATTTTACTGTCAAATTATTATATTGATGATAAGGTTAAATAGAATAATTTTTTCCCTGTTTACATAATTTACTCGAGATATGAAAAATGTTACCTAAAATATTAATTGTTCCTATAACTATTATTATTAATATTAATATATTCTTTCTTTTTTTTTTTTTTTTTTTTTGACAAAATTTCACATTTAATATTATTATTTACTTTAATTTTAATATTTACATAATACTTATTAAATATCTAAAATTCTAAAGAGATTAATGCTTATATAACTATTATACCTTTTACTCGAAATCACTTTTAAACTCTGATTAGCTGATATTTAAAAGTGGAGGAGTAGATTTGATCGCAGAATAATACGATTAATTTAAATTACTAGATAAAATGATGTGTTTACTAAATGGATTATGGTGGATCGAAAGATTAAAAACAAAAGTATTAAACGAAATATATTTTTTTTAAATGTAAAATTGAAAATAATATGGATTCATACTACAAATAATATGTAAAAAACAAATCTAATATTTCAATTTTCAAATAACAATATATTTTTATTTTTTAAATAGAAATATATAATAATATAATAAAAAGTAAAAGAAAAAACCAAATATTATGGTTTTTTTCGTTGATCTTTAGTGTATTTATAACATTTGATCAAAATAATTTTAATTCGAGTATATAAGTACCTAAATTGTACATGTATATTATTATAATATGTTCATTAATTCATTATATATTAAAAATATCTAAGATTTTTATGTAGGTACCTAGTACCCATCAAGTATGAGGTATGACGTATGAACTATATTTCAATTATCTTACTACAATAATTCAATATTTTTTATTTATTAGTTGTGGTCATAGGTTGACGTGTGTAAAGTTGGCAAACTAAATGAAATTATCTATTAAAATGAAACATATTATTTCATTTGTGGTAATAGAGGATCATTATTTTTGTTTTAAAAAATGTTACATAATTTTAAAAAGACAAAAACTACCACATTATTGTAAAATAATAAATTTTGAAGTTGTGCAATAAAAATGTGTATACCAATAAATTTTCAAAGTAATTTACATGTGTCCATAAAGAAGAATGAATACCTTAAAATTATATCACCTACCTATGTAAAATTCAGCTTACTCAGCTTAGGGCATATAAAAATCAAAATTTTTATATGACTCACAACAATTATAAAATAAAAATCTGTTTAAAAATGATTTATTCTTTTATTTTAATAAAAAATTTCGATTTTTTAAAAAAATTGGCTTAAAATGTTTTATTACCGTATTAAGTAATATAATAATACATGATGGTTATGCATAATATAAACAATAAAATATAAAATCGCAAATTATTGTAATATTAATTACGAATAAATATGAAAACTTAAAAAATATTCTCTTTGTTATAATAATAAAAAAAAAATTATTATTATAATATTGACTAAGCAGCTTTACAATATTGTTCAGATCAATTTAATAGCGTTTGTTATTTTTATTGTTAGTCCTGGAGAGGCTAAAAACTGCAATATTTAAATATTTGTCTTATTTTTGCAATCCAATCAATAAACAATATTATTTTAGCCTATAGGCAACAATACATACTGGATGTTCATAAACTATTGGAGAACTTAAAAAATAAACTAAATAAAATATTCCAACTAGATTAAAATCTTTTTTTTTTAACAGTTTTTAAGTGAAGATACGTAATATAGGTCAATTGGATCCGATAGTGTATTTTGTTATGAAAGTGCGATAGAATGAATTAACTTGTTACTCCTTAAAAAAATATAGGTAGGTATCAAATATTTTATCGACATCAAAGTATTACTCGTTTAGTTATATAAATAATATTAAAACGTACAATATTAAAATCCAAAGAAAACGAATTTTTATGACAAGTAAACAAATTAATAAAATAATATTAATATTTGTCATTTTTAATATTATAATTTATTATATTTGGCTACTGGTGCGATATTTGCAAAATATGAAAATGAAAAAAAAAACGTTAACGGTGTAATTACATTTTAATTTTAATGCCAGATCCAAAAATTCTGAATTTTTTTATATCACATACAGCTAAATTTTATTATAATATTATTACTACTATTATTAATTTATTAGTACCTATGTGAAAACTGTTTTTATTTCATTCCATTACTTTGTTGTATATAGTACCTACGCGTAATATTTTTGAAATCTTGAGCAATACGTTTAATTCTGATGTAAAATTTTCTACAATACAATACGTAACAGAAATAAATAATGTTCATGAAATATAACATTATTATGATAATGAAATAATATTATCAAACGATAATTATACTTTAATACTGTATGAAGTTCATTGATGTAAATATTATTGTACTTAAACAGTGGCGTAGTATTATTGCGTCTTAAAGTTTTGCAACACAAAAATATTATAAACTATAATATTTATTCATTTATTAGTGTAATAATATTATGTAGAATTTTCCATTATTTGTGTAATAGTATACAGGTGAAACCTGATTGTGGATAACACAATGATACAATTTATTGAAAATTTATTAATAGGTACCTACGAGTGCGGACGATTTTTGATGCGACATAGTCAAGTTTCTATTTAGAATTAATAATATTTAGTTACTCTTTAGAACACTCTAAAAATTTGTATTAGTATTTAATTTATATATAATATAACCTTATACCTCGACTCCTCGAGTATATTATTTTATTTTTATTATTCTAATAAGACATAAGATATGTTCGTTTAGTATGTGACCTACCGAAAAAATCGATACGTAGTGATATTAATTATATTATAACTTAGTATTTAGATATGGAATTAGAATATAATAAATAATTTTTAATAAACGAAATTACATTTTATTATATACCTGTATTATACCTATTGCATAATTGTATAGTTTTTTTTATTATAATTATTGATTATATATCTGAAGCTGAAGTACTTAATAGTAATTATAATAATATGAATAATATCAAACACATTTAATTTCTAAATTCTGAGCGTAGCGAAGAATGTATTGGTTTTACAATGAATAATGATGTGTCTTTTTTGTTTTTAAGTATGAAGACACTTTTACTACCCGAAATAATGCTCCGATTATAACGAATAGCATATGTTTTCGGTAGCAAAGTGGATGTAGTTGGTACTTTATTTAGGTTATTTTTCGATTTTCTCAAAATTGACCCTAAGCGGTAGAAAAAACGACCAAAAAATGACGAAAAAACGGAATTTTTCAAATTTCAACTAATTCGATTTCAATATTTCACGATAACTCGGGCAATTTTGAAGTTAAAGACTTGAACATTTTTTTGGAGCCGTTACGTTCATTTTTCTACAAAATATAGGACTTTGAATATTTCATAAAATTCTTGTTTTTTTGTATATAATGTTTGATAAAATTAGCAATATTTGGTATTAATGTCTGAAAATTTTACTGAAGTATATTTATATATTACTAAACATTAATTCAAAATATTAGAAAAATTCCTAGTCTCAATTTTTTTTTATAGCTGTTTAAAATTGATATTTTTATTTTTTTGTTTTTATGACTGAAGACAATTGTACTACCCGAAATAATGATCCGATTTTCACGAACAGCATATGTTTCCGGTAGGAAAGTGGATGTTCTTTGTACTTTATTTAGGTCGTTTTTCGAATTTCTCAAAATTGATCCTATGCGTTAGAAAAAACGATGAAAAAATGACGAAAAAACGGCAATATATTAATCAATACCTACATTATCTGACTGAACTTCGCTCAGAATCGTTTTTTCGAATGCAATAGTTTAACATTATAATTATAATTAAATACTATGATATGCACACCTATATCCCTGCGGCAGGAGTATCAGATCGTCTTTTTTATATATACGTATATATAATAAAAGAAATATTAATTTTATATGAAATATTTATAGTGTTATTGTGTATAATTTATAATTTATACAAAATCTTTTCGTTACAAAGTTACAATGTACCTAGTGGTAAATTACGTAACCCGAAATATACATTGGCATACAGTTAAAAAAAATTCCACGGTCAATCGTATACATAGTGATAAAGATAATAATTATATTTACTTACCAAGTCAAATTTTTAATATATACTTATTTACAACTTTTTCCGTGGTAATAATGCAGCAACGTTGCTCGCTAATTGAATGTTTGTATCATCCGCAATGTATTGTGTTTTAAAGAAATATGGCTACAAACAACAAACTACAATATGAAACGTTTGCAACGGGTATAGAACGCGACGATAATAAATAATAATTATTAATTATTATCAAAAGATAATATCGTCACTCGTTGGCCGTTACCACCATCAAGTTCATAGGTCATGGAAAAACCGTAATGTGTTTACCTCCACAATTGGTTAGGCTGACCGTGGTTGTTGCCTTCTTGCCTTGTTGCCTGTTGGTCGTGGTTATTAGTTTTTGCGATATTCGTATTTCGTGTCTGCTCGTACGGTGGCATTTTTTTTCCACTCTCTGTTTACCACCGCCATTGTTGTCGTTTTAGTGTCGGTTTGACGTAGTTTCGCCTTGGATACTCGACGTATGTGCGTGTTTTTCGGTTCTCACGAGGCGATTTGATCATTATACGTCGTGTGCGCTTTTTTTTTCGGTATCGCCGTTTGTCGTAATTTTATTTTTTTTTGTGTCGTCGACGGTACAACGTTTTGTATTTGCACCCGTATTTTGCATAGGTACTCCGTACTCGCTTTAATATTATACGCGTGTATTAGTGATGTTACGATTATACGCGCCGTCGTAACTTTTGTACGAATCGTCGTTGTCGATTTGTTCGTGGCTTTTTTCGTGCGCCGTAATGTAATATATTTTTGTTCGAATGCGTAAAGCTTTGTATTCGGCGATTTTATACGAACTGATTAAATATTTATTATTTAATGTACGAACTACGAGTCGATTGTTTTCTCGTGATACAATTCACAGTTAGGTTAGGTTATCGAAATTCCATTGTACGGGTAGTTCGATCCGGTTTCAAGCGGGCCAAGACTTTATGATACCGAAGACATTAAGACAACCAGGTCAGTAATTATTTTCTTTTATAAGTATATAAAATATTCTACGATTATATTATATTATCATTATATTATCCGAAACAAATTATTTTTTTTATGCATAATATTAATATAATTATAATATGCATATTATATATATTATTACTATTATTTTTGTTGACTTATCTCACACAGTAAATTAATATTAACGAGTGTTAATAATTAATAATTTTTATAAATATATTACAATAATTATCCGGTAAATCGTGGCAGCTATGAATTATTAGGTATATATTGGTAATTATTTTGAAAGTAATATTCGACAGACGACAATACCCAGTCTGGTAGATCAGATAGATAAATAACTATAATAAATGGACCCAGTGACCCACTGCAAAAAAATCATTCATCACACTACTCTACTACTTACAAGAATAAGAATTTATTACGCAATTCTATAAAAATTATTTTATTTTAGACACAAACTATAACTTAATCTTAAAATATGAATCCGTCTTCTGTGAGCCAAACGCACAAGTATATTATACAGTGTCGGTTTCACCGTTTTAGTGAATTATTAAAGTAATAATTTTATTTTAATGACGTTATGGAGTAGAAAGTTAATATAACAGAAACTTTTAGCAGCGGGATAGGGAGAAGAATAAAAATAAAATCAATTTACGATCTGTCATTCGAGCACCGTTCACAAATTATGCATGTAAAGTTTGGCGGTACAAAGAACACGGTCAGATCGTCTTTCCTATATTTCCATATCACGACGAGTGCAATATTCATTGCTACAGGTGAACGCCCGGCTTCCGGGATGTGAACGGAAAAGAGTTTTACCAATTTTAGTATTAATTCCCCCAGAGAATAAACACAATCGTAGTATCTTCCATGACCCCCACGCTCCGTGTATGACGCCCGCCTTGCCAACGGCGATACGGTCGGTCGAACGCGCGACGTTACCGAAGATTGATACAAAAACCTCATTGGAACCACGGTTTAACGTTAAAAAAAAACAAAAACATTTCCCCAGACACGTGTTGTCGAGGTTTAGACTTTTGGACTTTTTTATTTTTTCCTGTCGGTTATAAATTAGCCAACGGGTTACAAAAATATATGAAACTAACCGTGACTATATTAATGAGTCCTACGATAATATTATTTACATTTTTATTATCTCTATTCGTCTTTCGTAATAAATGTACACGTAAATGATATTATAACGAAAAACCCATTTTTTTTTTTTTTTTTTAATTATTTTTCCGACGAACGTTTTGATAGATCTTCAAAATTTGTATTATAGGATATTTATCTTTAAAGTTGCTTAGAAAAATACTTTTTTCTTTTTGCCTTAATATGTTTTTACCACTGAAAGTTATTTGTATATCCTCTTAATATATTATATATTTATAAACGTCATGAAAATATATTTCATAGACAGTTATTGAAAGAATGGGATAATTTTTACCGGTAATATGATGACCATATTATGTTATGTATATAGAGCGATCAAAAGAGGTTGGGTTAGCGTCGAATTTAAATTGAGTTAGGTTAGTATATTATACGTGCAAGGGCGTAATTTCGGGGAAAATAATTGTACACTGGATTTCCGAATTCTTAAAATTTCCTATATATTTCTTAAGATTTCCCTATGAATTCCTAAGAGTTCTCAACTAATTTCAAAGTTTTCTACAGTTTTGTACACCGATTTCCTGTCGCGAATTACCCCCCGTTAAATACTATAATTTGAAAAATTTATAGAGGTTCTAATTTGGAAACTGAACCCCGGAACCCGCGCAATTGCGCCTAGATATGCAAGCGCAACTTGTTTACAAAGAAGATTTTATATATTATTTGTTCCAATTTAGCTTATAACTATTTGGCCATCCCGTACGGTCCTTTCCATTCTTTGCAATATATCGCGATTGGATCGCGTTAGACGTGGATAATTTTCAAGGAGGGTAAGACTAAAAATTGTTGATTTTATAATCCGTCTGTAGACACTATTATATTGGTTGAGTCAAACGTAATAACACCGTTAATATTTTGAAATTAAAATCAAATTTGAAAACGATTTTTTTACGATGAAACGTAAAAAAAAAAAACGCCGTTCCAGCTTTTTTCGCTGTTTCGACGTTGTGGCGGATTGCTGTTTACGAATAATAATAATATTATCATTTATACATTTCCGTCTGCAGACGGACACCGCGTGATGGAAAAACATCGGGACAACGAGACGATTAATACGATATCAGGCTGATGAGACGTCCCGTCGGCGGTGGCGGCGTTAGTGACGGGACACCCCGTGGCAGCGAGAGACGGCGTGCGCGCACGGTCAGCCGCTGCCGTCGTCGTCGTCGCGGTCATCCGTGGTGGGCGGGGGGCGCGGCGTGCCCGACGAGCGCGTGTTCTAGTCGCACGGCGGCCGCCGCGTCACTCAATCGGCTCGCGTGCACGGACGCGCGCGCGACACACGAAAAGGGTCGACGAGTGGACGAGTCAAGCGTGTTTACTCACGTATTCGCGACGTACAGGCGAGCTTTTCACGCTCAACACTCGTGAGTATTATATAATAGACGTATAATATACTACCGGTTACCGGGTACATAATATTATAATAACATAATAATATTATACCTATTATAACGTTGACAATATCGGAATGTCTAATTGTTTTGCGCTGTGGGTTACCTAGGTATAATATACGAGTACGTAATAATATCGATATATTGTTTATAACCGGACAGTTATCAGGTGTGTAATATAATAATGTTTTTTTATTGGCGTTTGACGACGGCGAAACGAACGGCCACAACAGGTGGCTGTCATGCCGTCCACCCGCGAGGTAATTATAATAAAATATGACACAAATCGTAATATCGATAATAAAATGTAGATTTCAAATCCTATTTTCTAAAACGAACACCTTGGATAGAGCGTTAAGCCAAAAATTGAGAGTTTTATTCAGTGTAATTTGCCACGGTTATATTGTAATATCCAATTATACAGTAGGTACCTACTATAGTAAAAACAAATCAAATATTTTATATACAGTTAATTATCGCGCGCAAAAAAAAAAAAAAAAATGATTTAAAATGTGTCGTGTTTATTAAGTTTGAAAACGCTCGTTTCTTTTTTTATATGCAATATTATAGATTGAATGAAAATGCGAATAAAAAAAATATATATTAATAATAATAGTGCCTATATAATATTATATTATCGTTATGTCATTGATAAATATAATAAAATACCAAATGTTTACAAAAAATTTGTTTTTATTTTAATAAATACGTATTTCAAAAATATGTTTTCATCATCAGTGTTAAACAAACACTCATAATATTACACTCATATTACATATTAATACTCTTTTAGTTTTATTAATTATTATTTATTAGAAGATATTTAAAATTTTGGAAATGTTATGAATTTTTAACTCCTAACCCTCTGCGTTTGCTACTATTATTAGGACATAAATTTAATTTATATACCTATAGCCTATAGGTATTTAATTTTAGAACTATATAATTTGTATTTGATTATTTACTATTGAAAACGTATTATTGAACTGATATTTTTAGAAATAAAATCGTATGAATAATAAAAGTCATTATAGTGAACATTATGGTAAACAATTTTAGAAATCATTAATATTGTCAAAATACAACGGAAAACCTATTTTTTCGTTTGTAAAATTCTCATTAAAATTTACTAATCTCGCTTTTTTTTTTTACGATTCTTTCGAGGTTTACTTTTACAACTAAATGTTTAACGTTAAAATAACCAATAAATTAATGTATAATTAATACTCGTATAATAATACAGTCTTCAGCTCGGTCTTCAGTGACTATAATAGATCAAATTATTTTTGTATAACTAAATGAGGAAACGACAATTAATTTTTAATTTTAAAACAAATAAAACGCATGTTTCAATAAATAATAAATATTATATATTATTTTTAAAACATCAAACTTCTTTATTTATTATAATATTTTATTAAATACCTACTTTATTATAATTATGTAATATATTCAAATTGTGATTATAGTAATACCTATACAAATTATTAATTCATTATACATTTGAATTCTTTGATTTATTTAATTTTTATTATATTACAATAAATTTTTGTATTTAATTTGCAGTATTTTATGGTGTAAATACAAAATATATAAATATGATTTCACAATATGTAATTTTGATAAATATAATAATTTCTGTGTAGATACATTACAAAAAATACAATGTTTTAATAATAAAATCAGAAATAAGACTTAAATGTTTTATGTTATTATGTAAGTATAGACTACAGGTACAATATTTATTAATCATATGAAAATTATCCAGAGAAAAAATGTCTTTTTTAATTTATACCTATAATAAATACTAATTTAACAAAATGAATAATGACAAATAATATTTGATATTTATGTAGTTTTGATTCTAAGTAAAATGTTTACAACTACTTTTATTATAGTATAATTTAATAATATCAGTTTAGCTCATAAATTTAATTCATTTTCGAAATTCTAGATAAATAAATAAATAAATAAATATATAATATATATATATATATATATATATATATATAATACATATTATTTATTTATTCCGCCTATTAAAATTAAATAAAAAACATTCAAGGGTGTAAACAACCCTTTTACTTACGATCATATTTATTTTTCTTATATAGTTTTCATTTTTATAATATGTATAGCACATTTAATTTTGTATCATCCTAAATCTAAAGATATTCCATCTACTTGTAAGTACTACGGAAGTACATCGTACTTGTACTTATTACAGTCATTTTCAGATTATAACAACTTCAATAAGTCTCATAACATTAAGTCAGAAATATTTATGAATATATTTATATTTGATATTCATGTTAAAGTTGTATGAGTAGAAATATTATTTTTTAAATATAAATATATATAAAAATACTTAATATAATACAACTTAATTTTATGAATATTAAATTTGTATAGTAAGAAATGACATAAAATACCACTTTAGTTTTAGTTTGTACCCGCGCACATAACTATCTTCAACGGATGAAATTACTCATTTATTCACGTAATATGATTATAGGGACAATAAAACTATAATTATTACGAAATCAACGTGTAATGTGATTATTTTTAGACTATTGTTTGTATATGGTCTAATTTTACTTTATTAATAAGAATGTTTATTCAATAAATTATAGTTTGTGTTAAAATTAATGATCTGCTACAATGTCATGAATATTTATTTATTAAATATTAATAAAATCATCATACAGGAAGAAAGTAATACAATAAAATATAATAAATCTAATTTAAATAAAAAACT
The DNA here is from genome assembly GCA_021307375.1 of Tetraneura akinire. NCBI lineage: Eukaryota > Metazoa > Arthropoda > Insecta > Hemiptera > Aphididae > Tetraneura > Tetraneura akinire. Next base: position 4,979,999 of record JAIUCT010000015.1, read on the forward strand.
TAAAATTACATTAGTCATCTATTATATTATATTTATAGTCAATTTAATATTGTTCAAAAAGATACTTAACTTAAAAAATATTAATTCTATTATTATTATTATTATTATTATTACCTAATTAAATTTATTCATCTTTTAAAATTTAATTATTAATAAGTTATTATTTAATAATTAATACATTAATAATATTAACACAGGCATAATGAAATATGCAATGTACTACTAATAATTAAAAAATAATTAATTAAATTACACTATAATCATGATGCATTAATTTGTATATTATATTACCTATGTAAATATAATATTATTTGATTTATCTAAAGGAATTATTATTGTTTTCAGTGTTTTTCGCCATTAAATATTTTTAATTTTTAATATTGCTTAATAGGTATTTATTAGTTTCTTAAAAAAATATATTTATACTAAAATAATGTTAAGAAGAAAAAAATAAAAAAATAGCTATTTTATATTATTGTTAATATTGTTGTTAAGTGCTTATCTATTATAAGATTTAAGAAATTATATTGTTAATGAATTTTAACAATATTTTAGTCAGTATTAATTATAATGTATTAATTATTACTTCTATTAAGAAGTAAAATCTTTATTTTTTAATATATTATTAATTTTTAGTTATTTTTATTTCATTTTAATATTTATTAATAAATAGAAAAAAAATAGTTTTTTTGATATTGAAAATTAATTTATAGATATTATTAAGCCTACTAATAAAAAAAAAAATTACTGTTAATTTTATTAACGATTTGTTACGATTTATTTTGTTATTTATAAATTATTATTAAATAATGATAGTAATACAAATTTATTAAAATTATTGTTTAATGGAATTATAATAATGTTATTTCGTTTAAATTCGGTTTTTAACTAGGTTTTTAATTTCTAGTTAGAAAGTAATATATTATTTTATATATATTATAATAAAGATAGAATTTTTTTGAAAAATATTTTAAGCAAGAAATGTAATTTAAATTTTTTTATTTGACTACCAATATTGTAGATTCTTTCGATATAAAATAATTTTGAACAATCCATGAAATATTTGTTTATCTCGTTTGAACCTACTCGTAGTACTCGTACCTATTTGTTGGATCAAAAATATCGAAACAAAATTATCCGAATAAATGCATATTATGAAATTATTATTTTTCAAAATCTATAATATAAGTAAATATTGATAGAAATACTTTATGTTACGGTAAAATATGAAAAAAATATGAAGTCCAAGTTATGAGTCCTTGGCTGACTTTTTAAAATGTAATATATATTATAAAAGTTTAACACTATTAATTTATTATATTTACCACAATATATAATATATAAAATAAATACACGCGTGTTTTTCTGTACGATCAGTGGATAAATAAATTGAGATCGTTATTTATATGTGAATTATTCATAATATAGAAAAATTATCGAAAGTAAATTGACGTAGTTACCTTTTAACCTACGTAATAACTGTCCAATAAATAATATAATATCGACGAATTTACGTCCATCACCCAAATAATATTATTTCGGGCGTATATAGAATTTATATATATAGGTATACAATGTATAAGTATTCAAAATGCGTAAGTTGGTTTCATAAACACACATTTTAAATTGATTTTCCACGTATTATTATTATTTTTGTCCGACGAAATGATATTTTATATATATTATTTTATTGTATTACAAAAATACGAAAATCCCGTTTGCAAAATATTCCTGTAATATCGTATGTACATTATTAAATATTGACGTAAATACTTACCTATCTATTATTATTTTTGAATAAAATTTTATGTGGCAAAAGGAAAAAAAAATAAAATATAATACATTTTGGGATTCGATTTAACATTAATTATGATTAATTATATATAATATATTAATAATAATATAATAATTAATATTATAAATAGAATAGGATGTGAGAAGAAAAATAATATTACCCGCATCGATTAATCAAATAATCTTCTTTATTTGTATATTATATATATTTTTATTTTATATTTTACCATCACCTCGTTTACGTCCGAGCAGAATAAACGCGATCGGTCACGCATCGTTCTCGGTGAAAGTAAAGTAATAATAATAATAATAATAATAATGTTCGATTCTGTAAACGAACGAGAAAAAAAAATAGTAAAAAAATGTTCTGGGCCTGTCCGGGATTTGAACCCGGGACCTCTCGCACCCGAAGCGAAAATCATACCCCTAGACCAACAGGCCAGTTGTATGTAAACGTTAACATAAAGCTATATAAACTAAGTAATGTATATATATTTTTTACACGATTTTTTATATATTATTGACAATTTATTAAGGAGCAATAATATTTCGTTAGTATTTCACGTATGTCGTATATTTAGCCTATCGGAAACGATTATTTTGTTAAAGAAAATAAATGATAATATTATTTTGAAATACGATAATAAAATATTATTTAATAAGTTTATGATAAAATGTAATAAATTTTTGAATATTTTCATTGAAAGATAATAATTTAAAAAGATAAATCGACAGTTGAATATAAAATAAATCTACTTTAACTATTTTCATTAAAGGTACGCGTTTTTATATTCTTGTAATTTTAACAAAAATGATAAAAGTTATAACTCGATACTTTGTAATTCGGTCAATAGGTATACAGAGTGATCAAAATTTTATGTTACAACAATTTTCTCTGTAAATATTCGAAATAGAGAAAATTTTATAGTAAGAAAACTATTAAGTTTTATATAATCTAAAATTATTTGTATGTTAAAAAATTGTAAATGTAATTAAAAAAAATTTTACCGCCAAAATTTTTTTCAATAATAATTTTATATAACGAATGTATAAAAAATAACTGTTACCATTTAATTTTCAAAAGTTTATCCCTGAAACCCCCCCATTAAGGGCATTTATAATTTTTTAACATACAAATAATTTTAGATTATATAAATCTAAATAGTTTTCTTATTATAAAATGTTCTCTATTTTGAATATCTACAGAGAACATTGCGGTAATATAAAATTTTGATCACCTGTATCCTGTTTGATATAAATATATGAAATTTTTATAATAATTTGTTAACATTTTTTTCTTAGGAAATATTTAATTTTCACAATACATACCTAATTGAATAACACATTTTTCTATATTTGAATTATTATTTATATTTTAAGTCTTATGCCCACATATGATTTAAGTATATATTATAAATTATAATAGATTAATATACTATTATAGATTAATATACAAATAGACTCGTCTATTTTGTTTTTCGGATTAAAATGTACAAAAATACACTTTTGTGTATTTTGAACGTTCATTAATGTAAAACAATATTATATATTTAATTATTTTTCAGTAATATTTTTTTAATAATTTTTATTACTTATTTCTTTCAGTTTTTGATATTTATTATATAGTATATATATATTATATATAATATATTATATTTTTAAGTACATTACGTTATTTTGATTTCGTCTGAAATGACTGTTATTGTTATGGTTTAAGTATTAAACTTAAATTTAAAAAAATCTAATTACTATAATCTCAGTATAATAATATTACAAATACAATATTATTTGTAATTTAGTGTTATAACTTATAAGTATATAATATACCTAATATTAAAATCACACTTACTCGTATATAGGAAACGCTATACAGAGTTACGAACTTCACGATAAAAATAATTATTCAAAAGAAAATACCGTTTATATTGTCCTTTATAATATATAACAAAATCCCTTGAGTCTATACAAATGTAGTGGACTGACAACCCCTTCTTATACCTACCAGTTACCACGTTTCGAGACGTAGACTCGACATAGATGAGGTTCCGCGTATCATATATAATACATACAACACGGACAAAGTGAATGAAATTCTTAGAATAGGTATACATAGTTGTATTATAGGTGGTTAGTGTTGGCGGTGGATTTGAATTATGCAAATCCCCGCGGAGGAAAGAAAATAAAAAATACATTTCAACGAAGAATTACGACAATTGAGAGACAGTATTCTTGCACGATTACAATCTAAAACTGTTTTCCGGTCAAATGTCCGAAACTGTTTTCCTAGAAAAAACATAAATAAAAAAAGAAAGAATAGTTTTGCGTGTTTAAAATGTTGTTAACATTTTAAAATCGTTTATTGTTTGCAGCATATAAACGCAAATTTCTAAAGTTACTATTATAAGAGTCATATGCAGGAGGTAATTGGATATTCCATTTTCTTTTATTGTAAAATTAATTAAAAAAAAAACACTTCGGCATAGATTAATAAATTTTTTTTATATATATCTGTTAGATATATCCTGTTTAATATTTTAATTTTAATCAATAGTCTTTATTCTATTTTAATTTAATATTTTATTTTATTTAGATTTTTCAATCATCTAGTTATTCAATAGAATAAACTTATTTCAGGAATAAAATAAAAATATTTTTGTGAGTGTCCTTCAAAACAAATTTATTATGCGATTAATAATCTTTCGTTATCTTGTGAATAAAACTATTTGGTAGATAAACTAAATTAGTAGTATTGATAGATGGAAGTACAATTGGATATATGTATTTATTTAATTTTCATTGGTAATATATCTTGTCGTTATTAGAAATATATACCAACTAAAATTTTAAGTTTCATTATTAATCATGATAATAAAATAACTAAAGATCATACATTTGATTATTAAATATTAATTATTATTATCAACCATTTTTTAATAAAATATTTACAATAAAATGATTAAAATTTTTTAATAAAGAGGATATCTCAATAAATCATTATGAAATTAAAATACTATAAATAGGTGACGTATTTTAACTTACAGGAACTACTTATATTGAGATTAAAAATCCTATTCTAAAATCGTACTTATCCCAAAGAGTCAATAACGCTTTCGTACATTGTATACATTTGACATTGAAAAATCAATGATTATACTCGTAGTTGGTCTTCATCGAGTATATTAAAACAGTCCATTATTCTCTTTCAAATTTAATATATGACAAAAAATAATAACATTTTCATGATAAGAATGTTAATCACAATATTAAGGGAATATTATATTAGTCGAATAAACTCTTATTCGTTGGAAATTGTACTGAATAAAATATTTGCTACTTATTCGTCGAATAACGCTTATCTGCTATTGCAAAATCGAAAAATTACAAATGTTCGTTATCTATGCGAATAAATTTAATTGAAAAGCCTCGCATTAATGCAATATTACTCAATATTATATATTCCAACATAGCTATTGGTATGCAGTTTATTAAAGTTATTTTTAAAAAATTAATCAAAATAAATTTATAATCATTCTAGATAATACTGAAATAAAACAATATATTTTCTGTACATATAAAAAGTGTGTACTATATTGTCATTTAGTTTAAAAAATAAAACAATTATTTTAGATTCTGAGCGAAGCGAAGAATGTATTTTGGTTTTACAATGATGTGTGATTTTTTTTTTTTATGTCTGTAAACAAAATTACGACCCGAAATAAAGCTCCGATTTTCACGAATAGGGTATGTTTCCGGTAGCAAAGTGGATGTAGTTGGTACTTTATTTAGATCATTTTTCGAATTTCTCAAAATTGACCCTAAGCGGTAGAAAAAACTTCAAAAAAATGACGAAAAAACGGCATTTTTCACGAAAAATGAAATTTTGACGAATTCAATTTCTATATTTCTCGATAACACGGGCAATTTTTAAGATAGAGACCTGAAATTTTTTTTGGGTGTTCACATAGCTACTATATATATGTGGTATAATTTTGGAATCGTTATGTTAATTTTTCTACAAAATATTGGACATTGAATATTTCGTAAAATTCTCGTTTTTACGTGTATAATGATTGATAAAATTGGCAATTTTTAGTATTAGGGTCTGAAAATTTTACCGAAGTATACTTACATATTACTTAACATCATACTAAAATATTGGAAAAATCCCTATTCTCAATTTTTTTTTTTATAGCTGTTTTAAGTTGATATTTTTAGTTCAAACGGAAATTATAATTGACTGAACTTCGCTCAGAATCGTTTTTTCGAATGCAATGGTTTATCATTGCATTCAAATTCTAATTAAAATTAAACGCTATGATTCGCACACCTGTATCCTATGCGGCAGGAGTATCGGCTCTTTCTTTTTATTTAATATAGGTATTAAGAACAAAACAAATATTATATACTATTTAAATAATTTTTATTAATTTTATATTATGAAAAATATTGCAATTGCATGTTTACTAATTTGTTGTTATTTATTATATTGTAATTACGAAATTGCAAAATGATTATGAAATTAACTACATTTATTACATTTACTTAATGCTTAATTAAATATAGATATTTTGAAGGGTTTTTTAATTATTCAATTCAATAATCATTTATTCATCTATAAAAATTAATATTTTGTATTTTAAATACTTACAATTTGATTATAATCACTCGAAATGTTTTTTAGAAAAAATGCATTATATAGCTAACTAAATTAATAATTTTTAATAAAATAATACCTATATAATATATATAATATGCCTATATAATATATTATGGATTATGATGGATTATACTAAAATTTAAAATAAATAGTGTTTATTATACAATATATAGACATAATTCTAGTGGCAATCTCTGGAGAAATATATAATATAAGGTCTAAAAAATTAAGTGTGACTAGATGAGACTGATAAATTATAGATATTTTAATAAATGATAATATATATTTCATTTTCTAGATATATATAGGGGAAACTTATAGGTTATAAAAAAAATATCTTCGTTAATACAATGTATATAAAATATTTAAAATTGTAGTAAATTTTTAAGATATTTTTTTTTTGTGTTTATCCCTGTATTAAATTTTAATACACATTTAGCTATAATACTGTTCAATATAAAACTCTATTGATTCTGATAATTATAATTTTCATTGCATTTTTTTACCATAATTAGTAATTACTGTCCCCACATGGCAATAGGTAATCATTTTATTTTGTCATTTATTTAAAATGTAAAATGTAAATTTAATATTGATTATTCTATAATTAAGTCAAATAAAATATAAATAAATAATAATAACATAATAAATACTCAATTCTCAATTTAGATTTTAGGTGGTAAAAATATTTATAGTGCCTATTTAATTAAAAACAATATTTTCTAATGATCTAAAAATTATAAAATTAAATTATCGAGGTGTAATTAAATACTTACCTCGATTTCTTTTATAAAACCCTTACACTTAAATCAAAAATTGTGAAAACAAATTTGAAAAATTCTGAAAATTTTATTGACGTATACTTATCTATTGGTTCATGTAGTTCTAAAATATTAGAAAAATCTCAATTATCAATTTTTTTTCTGCTTTTACGTTGCTTTTTTTTTTTGTATATATATATGCGTTATAAACAGTGATATAGCTAGAATGTATCCGATTACCTATATATTTTGAAATTAGGTAATTATATCTTTTACTCGATCATTCTTCGTTGTATATTTTTTACTTTTCTCGTTATCTATCCTCTGTATTACGATTGTGATGTATAGGTATTATTAAATTTTGTTAGATCAGCCAGTACCTAATAGTTAATCATCATATCGTAGACTTAATTTAATAATACCTAACTGAAGTACAGTTTGTACCTTTACGTCATTATAGCGAGCGTATATATGAGTACGCATAACATATTATATTTTTAACGAGTTGAAACTCCAGAGAAATAGTCGAGGGCTACGTTATAGTTAGTTATGTAAAGTTAAAAACCTATATCGATCAATTAGGGATACCACCACCGACCTGTTATACCTGTACCGTGGTCAATGGTCGACACAACTACGCCAAATGACCAAATGAAAATCGATGGCTTTCAGACTTTGTCTAGATAACATATTACTAAATATTCTAAAGTGATAAATCAAAAATGTTCAGTAATATATTTATGTCAAGATAATAATAAAACAATGTAGAATTATATATTATATAATTTTTTTTTTTTTAAAAAGAAAAAAAAGAAAAACTAATTTATTTCTTTACTTTAATGAATTACTCTCACTTATCACATATAAAATGTAAACAAGTAAATATAATATTGACCCATAAATAACTAAAAACCGGTAAAACGGAATTGTTATATTTTATTTTAGCGATTTACTCGTATTTATTAAAGTTGATGATTAAAAGATACATTTTCCTCTTAATTTATAATGTTTAGTTTGTTTACATCAATGTTATCAATATGATCTGTAGCCCAAGATCATTGAAGATTTTTATTTAATAATTAATACAAATTATTTTAAAAATTTATAACAAATAATTGAAAAATAGGTATATGGCTAAAAGAACATTAGGGATGTTTTTATTAAAACGTCCGTACATAAATGTAATTAGTGAAATTCAATTTATCTTTAATTATTATATTATATATTAATTAAATAATATATTTTAAGGATTTTTTATTTATTTTATTATATATTATTAATAATTATCTTCAGTATTTTGAAACAATATCCTAATGTATTTAGGTATTTAAAATTGTAGCATATGCTGACTTTAAATAAATGTTAAATAATCACAAACGTCGACTAGTTAATTTGGTACTACATAAGTTTCAATGATTAAACTAATGAAACATAACAAATTTAATATATTTTTCATCGCAAACTCACTTAAATCGGTATTTTCTTTAATTAGATATAATATTATTTAAATTATCCTATAATACATTTAAGTGTAATTAAAATTTGTGATTACAATATCTGTTTATTATAAATTTATGATTATATTCTATAATGAAATAGTAGACTTAGTAATAATAATTATTATATAATACTTATTACTTTCAGCAACTTAATCAAAATTAAAATATACTCAAATACATTATACATTAAAATATAATAATTTTGTTATATTTCTACATCATTTTATATTAATTAATATTCTTTAAGATTATTTTATTACATACAATTGTATTATTGTAAATATTTTAGCGAACAACTAAATAAATATCAAAAGCTAAATATTAAATGGATCATTTACATTTTTATTAAATATTAATTATATTACACGGTATTGCTTTAATTAAAAAAAAATTAATTAAAATTTAGAATTTGTCGTAAGTCGTAAATATTATAAATCTAAATTGAACTAGATCAATTTTCTAACTTTTATAATATGGAAATATAAAAATTGAATCAAATCAATATCGAGTGAAGTGATAATATTTTTTTTTCCACCCCAGCTACAACAAAATCCACTAGAGAATTTATTCTCAATTATAAGACAAAAGAAATGATTTTGATCAAACTTTTAGAAATTGTTTTTCAAGTATTTTTTTTTTCTTTACATTAGAGGTTTTAGAACTATGTCACTGTGTGAAAAGAAGAACACGAAATATTCGAAAATATTATTTATTATAATTAATGTATAGGTATATACTAATATTATTAGAGTTTTAGTAGTAGAAATGTTTTGAATTAATTATTTTAATTTTACTAAGTATTTCAAATTCTGTAATAGAATTAAAGATCAAAATTAGTATATTATTCGTTCGAATAGAAATTAATTCAAATCGAATAGTATCTTATTTTATTTGAAATAATACATACTATTCTTATTCTGATTAAAATCATTTACAGATAGTCACTACAATATTTTTATCATATAAAAACTAGTATTCTAGTCAAATAATAACTGATTATTAGTATAATTAATATAAATAGTTCCTAAATATAATGTTTTTCTGGTAGCGTATGTTAGATATATGTACTTACATCTTATATGTATTACCTAACATATATATGTATATATATATACGTATATAATAATAATAATAATAATAATAATAATATTTTGAAACGCCTTAAACCATATAAGAGAAAGAAAAAGAGGAAAAAAGGATACATATGCATCAGATTTAACGTTGAAAAACCTAACAAATAAAAAACAAATAGCGCAGGGAAAATAAAAACAAAATAACGCGGTAATGTTATCCGATAGCGATATGTCATAATACAGACGCTGAGCATAAATTGTTCTCTTCGTGTGCTGTATAAAGATATATAATATATTTGATCGTGGTGTTTGCTTTTCTTCCTCGGTTTTCGTTACATTGCGCCCTCGGGATTTTGTTATTAGACAGTTGCAATTGCATATACACACACGAATAAACGGGTAGATACGGTCGCATATATTACAATATAATAATATATTATATATATATATATAATTTTATACATGGTGTTTCGCGAACAACAATGTCAATAATTATAACGTCTTTTAGAGTAAATATAAAACAATTTAAATCACACGTTGCCATCGCCGTTGGCGTTCCGTTTTAATAACATTAGGTTATAATAAACTATTTATACGTACAGTTTACCTGTATTATATATATATATATATATATGTATGTATGTATGTATGTATTGCTATATTTATTGTGTTTAGAAAATAAAATATCAAATTTGTAAAAGATAGAATTTTAAGATACCTTTAAGTACCTTTTTTATTCTGTTAAATTTGTTGAAGCGACTGGGTCATAATTATAATTTAAACACCATAATGTTTGAAATAAAATTACCCTCCGTAACGAAACGACATGTAATTGTTGCATAATTTCTTTTCCGTTGAACGTAACGTTTATAATATTAACAATAATTATATAAAAAGTGGAATTTTAAGACTTTCATCACCCTGTATAATATGAAAATCTCGTACATGACGTGTGTATCGGGACATATTATTATACATACCTATAATATATTTCAGTCTTAGTTGTTTGTCATTTTGCTGCATATTATACCATTATATTGTTTTTTTTATTCATATCTATATAAACGTTATCGCAGTGGTAAACGGAAGAAAATCACTCGTTTTGTATTTTAATATGACGAAGAAAAAAATAATAATAAATCATTATTTTTACTGTCATCGCGGTAAAAATTTATTGTTCATTATTAATCACAGAGCATTATTTACAAGAAACAGCAGATACTTGTGTATAAAGGCGTATATTAAATACAATATTATTTATTTACATAACGAATAATATATATTATGAATTTATAATAATTATTATTATATGATATATAATGGTTACAATAATTTAGTTCCAATAATAAATATGGTATTATTGTACACGTCGTTTGTAATAATATGCTCCATAAACTAGAATCCTTTCATCCCTTCATATATAGGTACGTAATCATATATATACACACATTACACACACACACAAAGACACACACATATATATATATGTTACAATAAAAACAAAAGTGAGACTTTCTTCCGTCGACTTTTGTCTTGCGTTTTCAATTTTACGATGTCAAAAGATCTTCTTTTTTTCTTATCGAGAAACATATATATATGTTTATGTATATATACTATCATAACTTTCTATATATTCCTCGGTGTACTCCCCTTCAGCTCTTTGCAGCCGTTTGCAGAAAAATGGGGTTGGCGCAGGCAAATATGCATTTTATGTGTATCGAATATTTATTGTAAATAACATTTTAAAAAAGATACTGGCGAAAAAAAGTACTTTTGTACAATAAGGTATTTTATTTTATTATACGTATATTTTTTTCCCCGTGTTATCTAAAACATTTTATTAAATGTTGGTTTACGACGACGATGTGCAGGGATGATACACGCGTGATTACGAAATATGAATATTGTAGTGTGCAATTTATATCGTGAGTGGGTATAGATAAAACCCACGAAAGCTTTGCCATTAATTTTAAATTATTTACAAAGTAAGAGGTATAACCCTGTAATTGTTGTATCTAATTCACTATTGTTTTAAAAAATACTTTAATACGAGTTATTCAGAAATTTAGTTTTTATATTTGAACAAAAATTAGTCTAAAATTTAAAACTAAATTAAAACAATTCTACTATAAGAACTGCAAACGCATTTTAATGGTAGGTAAAAAATAAATAGTTTTAGAAAGAATAATAACATAAAAAAAAAAAAAATAAAAAAATGTTTTATTCCAGAAAAGTTTATTATAAATTTAATTTTAAATACAAATATACATTACCGTAATAATATGTATAATATATAATATTTTCGTACGTTTAATATTAAGTAGTTAGTTTATACAAATTAAAACTAAGTTAAACTTATTGAGTCGCGCTGTCGCCATAATTTATAGTGGCAGCTCTAAATAATAATCATAAGTTCATTACAATGTTATGTTAAAAAAAAAAAAAAGGTTGAAATTGGTTACGTTTTCAAAAAATATCTCTAATGTATAATATTTTAACCATAAATTTTTTAAACTTATATAATTGGTAAGATATATATATATAATAATCTTACGATTATAGTTTTCTATTATCTATACTGATCAGGCACGTAGCTACGGGGTGGCCTGGGGTGGCCAGGCCACCCCAAAAATTTTCTTGGCCACCCCTTTGGCCACCCCATTATTTTGATGTTCAAAATAAAATCATACGAAAAATAACGAGAAAAATAATAATATAAAAATAATATAGGTACTCCTCCGTACTCATATAATAATACTCGTAATTATTGTCATAATACAAAATAATATCAATATTTATTATTATTTAATAATGATTAAAAACATAATATTAAGAATTGAAGTATCTATTTTATTTTTGAGAGGTGGATATAACATGTATGCCACACAGCCACCCTCCATAAAATTTTGGGCACTTTTGGCCCCACATGTATACAAAAAAAAAAAAAAAAAAAAA
>JAIUCT010000015.1:4992837-5012546 GCA_021307375.1 Tetraneura akinire
AAAAAAAAAAAAAAAAAAAAAAAAAAAGGTCATCAGATGTGTACAGAGCAGATATATTTTCATAGCAATAATTTTCAAATTGTGCCACCCCCATAAATTTTTGGCCACTTTTGGGCCACCCCATATGTATAATCCTAGCTACGTGCCTGATACTGATCTTGTAGTTTGAATACCTATATACAACATGTTTTTACTAATATTTTAAAATTTTCTTTCAGATTCTTAGATGATTTCAATTGTGGCTATGTTACCATCTATATTGGCAGTTGGTATTTTTTTTCAAACGCTCATTCCAGGTAACTTTTCCAACACGTATTTCAAATTGATAAAAAAATATTATGATATTTATTATATTTTGTTAATATTGTTGATTTATGATGCCATTGAAATAAGTTTAATTTTTTATTATAATTTAACATTTTTGTGTATTTCACATAATACATAATTCTCTTATAAGTTAGGTTAATTAATTAGCCAAATTTTTTTACGTGATATGTATACGTTATAAATACGTGTAATTTTAAATCGTATATTTATTATCGTATTTAGAAAAATATGTTCTTTTAATGATATACCCGACGTATACGTACGTATATTAAATAATCAAATTGTGTATACAATTTAAATTTATTTAATCAATTTATTGTTTTATCGTTCATTTCATCGATATTAAATTCATGGAAAAACATATTTACCTATAATGTTGTGAATAAATAAAACTTTTGATGTTGATACTTATACGAGTATACGTAATTCTAATAAGTATTAAAATATTATATTTTTTATTACACTAAAAATTCTAATTTAAAAAAGGTTTATTTAAAACAAAAATTACCGTCTAAGTTTTTTAAACTTGGTTAAGTAATATAAGGTTACGCATCTATTAAATTTTCAAAAATTTGAAACACGAAATTATTCTATTTAACATCTAGAAAAAAATGATAAATTTAAAAAAATTTTAAAGTTTTATATAAAATCTAAATGATCATAAATAACGGTTTCAAAATTGTATAATATAAGTTATGTAAATGTCAATATATTCAATATATTGTAGAACCCCTACATTTTATATTATTTCAACATTAGTATAAACTTAAAATACTTAACTAACATAAAGTTCGTCATAATAATATTACGAGTATATAGTTCACGGGAATTTCATTCGTTTTTCTAACCTTATAAAATAATTATTGGACAATTTTGATAAATGATCTAAATAAAAAATAAAATACCAACCTAGTCTATACTGAAAATTAAATGTAATTAAATTTTTTTTTTCGTATTTAGTGTCACCATTATATTACATTCTTTGTTTCGCTCGGTATCCAAAGTCGCATATTTAATGTTCGAATTTTTCCAAAATCGTTTTAATCTTAAAGGAAACAACGTGGATCAGATTAAAGTCTTAGTTTCAAAAAAACGTCGTCCTATACTTATTACACGTTATACCTATATGACAGTATGACAACAATATAAGAGGGAGAAACAAGGGGAGAAAGGAGGGAAAACCGTGATAGCTTTTCGATAAACCTGAGAACAACAATGTTGATGCGATGTATAGACAGTCTAATTTTCCACATTGATAATTTATTATGCAGTCATAGAACATTCCGCGCGTCTGAGCTGTCGCCGTTAAATTATATAAAGCAAAACGGTTGTCCCTGGCATCCCATGGTCGTCGTTTCGTTTTTTCGAAAAATCGCATCATCGAAACGAATCGGAATAGAAAAATCGAGTATTAAAACAGCAAAAAAACCGATCGGAAAATTCAATCCGAAAGTATACTGCGGTATACTCTCTTGTGGCGTGAGGTTGACAATTTCACAAGTTGTTGTAAATCGTAAACGTGTCGGCTGGCCGGCTGGCCGATGACGCTGTAATATAAAAGTTTTTCTTCCCCGATATCGTTCTTTGGCCAAAAACCCGCCGCCGTCTCTGTCATCCAACACGGTACAGATATTCTATTTATTATTGTATCTTCGACCGTGGTAACAGTCGATTTAAAGCAAAGATATTGATATCCGTTCTTTTATTATATTATTATTTGTTTATATTGCGTTGCAAACAAATAGTTAGTATTTGTTTGGACGTGTTACAACAATATTGCAAAATAATACTATTTTTACAATAATAATTCGTCTATACTTTGTTTTAATAATAGTTGTTAAACTTTAAAATTGCTATTGAGTTACGACACACTCACATGATGTGTAAGTATGATAAGTACGCATATTGTTTTTAGGCAGATATGACCGTAAGGTCGAATCCCGCATTTATTTAAATATGATCCTAAAACATTTATTTCGATCAATTATTATTACCTATTAGTTTTATTCGAGGTTTTATTTAAATTGCATAATAAATACATTTTTGTACAAGTTCAAATGTGGTTTTCTATTGTAATAACATTATTTTAATATATTATATCATATTAATTATTTTTAATATAAATATTTTATTATACGTATTATATATATATATTTTTTTTTTCATTAAAAACCTGCGTTTCACATTTCTTGACATTATAAAAAAAAAAAAATAATAAATTTATAATTTGCATAATGTAAAATCGGTGATATTTTACTAATATTTATAACTATAATCGACTTATACTGTTAAAGGAATTTTTATGAATTATTATTATTTTTTAATATTTTGCAAAGTAGGTACTTATACAATATAAATTTTATAATAAATAAAATGTGATCTCGAACCTCGTCGATAATTTAATATTCTTAATACCTATATAAAATAATAATACATTAATAATGGTTTTTTATAAAATGTAAAAAAATATATAATAGAATTAATATTAAAAATATAATAAATTCTTTTTAATAGGGGTCATATGTGAACTTAGAACGAAAAATTAAATGAATATAGGAAAATTCTTAAAAAAAAAAAAAAAAAAAAACGTTAAATTTACCAATAATAATATAGTCATTGAAGGTTTTTAATTCTTTGATGACCGACATTAATTCGTTGACCGGTCGCGTTATCGCGGAACACCACCAGGACTAAGACCTTTTCACGCATTATTTACGGTTATACGTAGGTACCCACGTCATTTATGACGTATTGGGCGATTTCGTCAGAACTCAAAAGTACGATGCCATACCTACGCGGGTAAACGGATTTTTTCGGTATAATTTTTTCTTTTTAAATATATTATAAAAAATTTATTAAGTTTACGTCATACGGCAACAGTTTCCAACGTATTTAGCGCGAGAAGTTTTTTAAACATAACATTTTTATACGCGTCAAATATTATCAAATTTTTTTCGTTTCTAAAACAACGCCCGAGGCTGCAGACAGTTGTTTATTTTTATGTAGCCGCGCGTTTATAATTGGTTTTTGAACGAGAAATTTTTTCAATACGATACATTTTAATTCAGTGTTTTGAATAACTGATTTTTATTTTTTATACGTGTACGTTTGAGAAAAGTCATTTTTAGATTTATAAAATATACATAGGAAAGAACCTACATTATGATATTGTATATTAATATTTTACTACTGGAGGAAAGAAAAATAATAATAATTAACTGAAAGAAAAAAAAACGGCATGATGTAATTCTAAAAGAGTTCAACTGCGTATTTGTTTACGATGGAAATTTCGAAAAAAATTATTAATGTTTCACTCGTTATTCACATTAAAATTCTACCTACATCAATTTATTTATTTATTTATTTTTATTTTATTTATACCGATTTTGTATATAACGAAGTTACTGCACTTCCATATTTAACAGATTATATTTGATATAATTATATTTATTATTTTATATGTCATTTTTATGATTCGCGTGTGTATTTTTCACGTCCGTCTTTTCATCGTGCTCTTAAATGGTAATAAAACATTTTTATTTATTATATTACGTTATTTATTAAGTTTACGTTTGCAGACAAACTCTGACCGTGAAATAATGATTAAAGAGCGTATTTAATTTTCTCACGCGTGCTTTTCTAGACAGTCGTTTTTTCGTGGACACATGAGTTTTCATTATCTTGGGAAACCTTTCCCCACAGGAGTCGTACAGAATATAAAATTGGAGAACAGTGTGTATATATATGTATAGCATAGGTATCTACATTGTGATTCAACCATACCGTACACGTATATTATATCATTATGTAGCTGCATAGATGTTTATCACGTAAAAATACAATTTTTCAACCAATTTATCTAATAAAAAAATAAAATAAAAAACATTTTACAAATATTTCGCTATTTAGTTATTATATTTTAATATAGGTACTTAATATAAATATATAATAATTTTTAATAAAAATGTGTTAAACAAGTGGGATGATAATATATTGTATCGTAGGAGGTATAAATCTTTGTCCACCTACCTTTCAATATAATATGTATTAAGTATTTACAATACAATATTTTTGAAAAAAAAAATAAGTATTATTTTCATTAATATAATAATAATATCATATTTTAAATGAAAATAAGTATTATGTAAGATTTAGGTAAATTTACGTATATTATATTGTAATATACAAAGTATGACTTCCAGCGATATGTGCGATTTTAATGTACTTATGTATACATGAAGTTCACGAGGGATACATTATCATGATGATAATAAGTGGAAGGATGATGGATAGTGTTTATTAAAAAATGTAGAGGGACGACGTTCTCCTGATTTGGACTACTGAATATTATATAATGTATGCCGACGTGCGTTTCTGCACAAGTTAATCGTTACGTATAATATGATGGGTACACATTCGCTTATATTTTCATTTATTGTTTGAAATAATAATTTGTTGATAATAAAAATTCTTATTGATAATTGTGGATACAGTAATTTTATTTTATTTGTAATTAATAAAAAAAAAAATTGAACGCGATTACAACTATTATTGTAAATATTATTAATACGATAACGGTTTTTATGCGTCTAAAAGCCTTCATCGTTATAAACCGTGACCATTCTGAACACTATATAACTGTCTTCGTCGATTGCTGTAAAACTCTAAAATATGTTTACCATCACCGTCTTAATTGGATTAGTATTACAATACAAAACTCATTGGCGTAATTCGGGGGTGATATCATACCCCTTAAAAAAAAAAATGATCACCCCTCGATAAGCACTATTTTATTTCAATAATAATAATATATGTTGGAAAAAATTAGATTTTTAATTTATAAGGACATTGAAAATTTAATTTTAGTTTCAAATCCTTTTATTCAATAAATAAATTACATTCTTGCAGATAATAATATTGTAAGTTAGGTACGTAAATGTTCATATTTCAGTGCATGTAAGTGCATATATGTATTCTATATGTATTATATACATATGTTTATTCATATATGATTAAAATACATATACGTATATAGGTATTTTAGTTCAACTATATATAGAATCTGGCGCACGCTTGGGGGCGACGACGAAAACGTACGATATCAAAGTAAATTACAAAAATGATTCCAAACATAATAATATATATATATATAATATCCGTTGCCATTCAATTTTATAACACAATGCGTTCTCACCGCAAACGTTATTGCGTATTTAGAGACGCGGTATTCGTATAATAATTGAATCGTTTTATTCGTCATTGCGTATTTCTATTTGGGGAGAAAAAAATATTCCTTATTTATATAATTTATTATTATTACTACTATTATGATTATTTATTTGTTCGTCAAACCTTTCAAGTTTGACATTCCGTTTGTACATTACTACTTGTATACGCGTATATACCGTACAGCGTAAATCTTTTTGAATCGTTATTATATATAATATGTATAATAATGTAAAGATTGATAAACGTTTAGTATGAAATCGTGAACTTTTTTATTTTTTATTTTATTTTTTATTTTTCTGCTGTGTCAATTCGAAAAACGGTTATTTTATATGAACGCGAATGAATTTTTCTATTAACCGAAGTCACTATATTATATTATTATTATAATTTATAAAATATATTGCCGTTATTGGTTGCGTAAAACGACTAAATTACATTGCATTCAAACGACCAAAACGATCGAATTGGAAAGGAAAATTATTACAAATTTCGTACTTGAAAATTACAAAAAATAAAATATGAAATATGAATGATGTTATCGTCACACAATTTCTGTAGTGTTAATAATTGATTGATTATTATTATTAGTATTATTACCTACTCTTCTTCTACACAACACGGTTATAACGACATAGTTAACCTAAAAAATACGTAAAAGTTTATCAATTATGTTTTAGATTCTAAACGAAGCGAAGAATGTATTGGTTTTACAGTGATGTGTGTCTTTTTTCTTTTATGCCTATAGACACTTTTACTGCCAGAAATAATTCTCCGATTATCACGAATAGCATATGTTTCCGATTGGAAAGTAGATGTAGTTGGTACTTTATTTATGTCATTTTTCGAATTTCTCTAAATTAACCCTAAGCTGTAGAGAAAATGAAAAAACGTCATTTTTCACGAAAACTGAAATTTCGACGAATTCGATTTCAATATTTGATGATAACTCGGGCAATTTTGAAGTTAGAGACTTGAAAATTTTATGAGTGTTCATTTATGTAATATATGTGTACCTATATGGTAACATTTTCCGTTTTAAATATTTAATAAAAAATGTCAATTAATACCTACATTATCCGACTGAACTCGCTCAGAATCGTTTTTTCGAATGCAATGGTTTACATTGCATTCAAATTTTAATTAAAATTAAACACTGATTTGCACACCTGTATATATCCCTGCGGCAAGAGTATCAGCTTTTTTTTTTATTATTTTACATTTTTGCAAAATTCCTCAGTTTGATGTCTTATATGAATGAGTTTAATTTAATTTTTTGCGTCAGCATTTGAAAATATTCCTAGTCGACTGAGTAGTATACGAGTATGCCCGAGGGCATTGACGGCCACATTTTAGCGTAGTAAAATATTTTTCTTCTTTAAGAAACATTCAGTGGCGATACTAACTTTTGAATTCCAAATGGAAACCGCTATTTTTGACTGCGGTTTATACTTGGTCTCATGTTTATGAATCTCATGGGATTATCACAATCATATTTTGAACGAGTGACTCTCGAGTTATGGCCATTTAAAGTTTTTGAAGTGGGGCGGAAACGACAACGAGATAAAGGAATGTTTCTGTTTCACGCCACCTCTGTCAAGAACTCAACACATCTCATGGTAAAACAGGAAAACGCATTGTTGAAATTTGCAATATTCTTATCGATTATGGTTACTGGTTATAGTGCCTAAACTTATATATTCGTCATGTTTTCAAACAATTTAAGTTTTAATTATACTTATATTATGTATTATTATGCTATTGTAGTTTAGTTCTTCGTATTCAACTTTTTGACATAATTATACGTCATTGGATTTTATAATTTTAATATAAATTTTAAATAATTATTGTAATTAATGTTTTGTATGGAATAATTATTTAAACTATATTACTCGAGAAGGTGTGATTAAAAAAAATAAAAACACTATTTTGTCAAGCGAAATAAATATATATATATACGATTTATACACACTCATATTTGTACTCGGAAACTCTTGAAAACGTTATTATTCTTAACAATTTGCTAGTGTATTTGATAAAAATGTATAAAAAAATATATACATCTAAAACCCTAAAATCGATTAACTTCAAGTCTTAAAATTATAATATAATATATACACTATAGTGAGTTTATAATTTACTTATGCGTCTGTTATAATATATTTTACTACCTATATAATTTACTCGTATACTATCATAAAAATGTTATAATTTTAAATTAATCATGTAAGAGAATTGGTAGTCTTATGCAAATTATGTAATAATTATTAATGATTCATTGAACTATAAGTTAACTTATTGTCTTTGGTCATCGAACAAAAATAACATTATTATAATTATTTATATTGTGAAAAATTTCGGGATAAATTTAATAATTATTCCATACTTTTTTCGTTTAGTTTGTACCGTCATACGCGTCTGTCATGCGTACAAATTTCGACGTAATGTTTTATAGTGACATCAGTGGCATATTTACGGGGGGGGGGGTCAAAGGTATTGACCCTCTCCTTTCTGGACCACTGTAGCTATTTTTATTTTTATATTGTATTTATATTAATTTTGTTATTCTTATTCAGTAAATTTATAATTTATTATATAGGGGAAAAAATTTTGGACCCCCAGAATTTTGTTCAAAATACGCCACTGAGTGACATAGTGGATATTATTACTCTTCTATATAACATTATATAAATATAATTTAAAATATTACCCAATATAATTTAACGTTAGATTTTGAAACGGTCGTAAACTTAAAGTGCGAATAAAAAAAAACATATCGTAAAGTTGGCACTAAAAGGAAGACTATATTATAAAAGGGATGATTGGCCGGGTTGAATTGGTCAACGATCCTTTAATAAAATGCATTAGCAATTTAGCATAGCCTTTGAGACGACGTTTCATTGTACGGTAATATAGTTGAAATTATATTATGAAAAAAAAAAATTATAATATAAAATATGACTATTATACAGTCTATTATTTTAGCGGGTATCATATTTCAAAATACGTACAATCCATTCGAGTCGGTATATCAAAGTCGTTATATCTACAAACGCACATTTATACAAATACACAATAATAATATGTCGTTATATTATAATATTGTGTACCTTATCGAAAATAAATGGATCAGTTTTACACAGATTTATGTATAGTTTTAGTAATATTTGTAATGACAAAAGCGTACGTTGTGCGATTTGTGCAGAGGATAATGAAATATTAATTTAATGTTTATTTTGCACATCAGACGGCTGACGGCATTGTACTGCGTATGGCCACGTAATTATTAATCCTACGTTAATATTAACTTCATATTTAAAATTAACGATATTTGCATTTGGAAATCAATTATATAAATATTGTTATTACTACATTACACGTATAAGGTTATGCAGGGCCGGATTTAGGGGAGGGCAACCGGAGCGATAGCCCCGGGTCCTCCACAAAAAAGGGGCCTCCACAAAAGTGATTTCGGAAAAAAATCTTTCGAATTACAAATGCTTTCTTAAGCATTGAAAGCGATTTACTTCGGGAACTGGATTTCAGCGAACTTATCAACGATTTTTCAGCGAAAAAAGCTCGGATGGTTCCGTTTGTCAACACTTAAATTTAATTTCTTGTTTCCGATTATAATTATATATATATATAATATATATGTTTGTTAAATACTAATAAAAGAAAAAGAATTTACTTTGAAAAAAATTGTTCATTTTATTTGGAAAATAATTTGGGGCCTGGGGTCCCCCACTCCTTTGATGCCCCGAGGCCTCCACTCCTCTAAATCCGGCCCTGAGGTTATGTTTTTCTTTACTATTTTACTAACACGGGGTTTTTTTTTTTTTAAAAAAAAAAAAAAGAAAAATGTATTTTATACGGTTTGAACTGTTTTTTTTTTTATTATTACGAATTTTATATATATTCTATAATCCAACCATGTATAGTCTTTAGGTTAAATTTACATTTTATAATGTAAGTACGTGTAAACAAAGTTTAAATGTTAGGTTTTAAAAGAAATTGAAAAAAAATTAAAATTTCTAAATCCTCTCGCACGACACTATATGTATATATATTTACTGTGGTATATACGTTTACATTATAATGTTATGTCGTACGTGAATACGTTCATCCATAATAATAATACCTATATATTTCTACGAAAAAAATGCTCGCGAGGTTTTCTTGAATTTTATGCTTATCATTCCATGTCATATTTTTCGAGTACCAATAATTCTAACAACAGTCATTCGAAATGCAACTTTTACGTCCATATAGGAGCCCTCGAATACATAAATTTTTATAGGTGAGGTTATGTATAAGTATGTAAGTATATAATATTTTGTAAGCGCTGCGACTGTATATAAAGTGAATAGATGATATATTACAGTAAGTATATGGAAGTTATAACGAAGGTGAAAAAAAAAGAAAACTCATCGTCGAGTGTGTTCGTCCAATAAACTTGGCGAAAACGAATGACAAAGTTTCCACGTAGGACTCGTTATCCTTAATCCAACTGCAACGACAAAAACGATAGTCGTTCCCGCAGAGATGTTTAATAATGTTGCAAGGGTTTCAACGACAGGCCGAGTTAAATTCCTGTATGGAAAAACGGCTTTTGTGCTTTTAACGAGTCATACATAGACCACAAAATGCACAAATTCTCGTTTAAAAAAAAAAAAAAAATTTAATGGTTCTTTACACAATACATTATAGTAAATTATTAACCGTTGCGGGATTTCGACGAATGAATATGTATACTCTTCGTAATTGTATACATAACCAAATGTGTACTATTTGTATTCATTGTAATATAATAACAAGACTTTTTTTTTTTTTATAACAAAATAATTTTAAATTTCAATCACATTTCACAGACGATATTATAATGATGTAAATTTAAAAATAATACACTTTTATTTAATTCTTACTTTAAATTAAATTAATCCCTGTAATACCTATTAATATTAGATATATATTATATTATGTTGTGTTAACAAAGAGCACAAACGTTTGTTAGTAATGATTGACATAAATCGTATTAAACTGCATAGTAGCCTATGGAATTTATAAAATACGTGATTTATAGTAGTTAGTAAATTATACTTGAAAATAGCACAACTCGTTTCCCTAAAGAGCGACCAATGGGAACGATTGGGTTTAAAAAATGTTTATTATATTATATACGTTATACGTATGCGCTAAATTTAATAGATAGTATTTATAATTAGACGAAAACATCGATAATTTTATTGTCTAGCATTAACATTTGTTAAAAAACACGCACAAAAAATATTAGTTTATTTTAAAAATATTATTTCTAATTAACGGCAATGTCGTATAATTAATGGATCAAGCGAAATGTCGAGTGACTAAATTAACTATATTGATCAGCTATTATATGCATATTAAATAGGTACATATACAAATGTATTCTTGTACATATTTTTAATTGTAAATTGAAGTATTTTTTTTATTCAAGAAGAAGAATAAAAAAGTTAATTCCGTATATTATATTATACTAATATATTATTGAGTTTTGCATGAAACGAATTTTGTTCTTGTGAAACGATTATTAT
Source organism: Tetraneura akinire (assembly GCA_021307375.1). Taxonomy (NCBI): domain Eukaryota; kingdom Metazoa; phylum Arthropoda; class Insecta; order Hemiptera; family Aphididae; genus Tetraneura; species Tetraneura akinire. The sequence continues at coordinate 5,003,964 of JAIUCT010000015.1, forward strand.
TAAAGACATATAATATTATGTGTATTGTGTAATAACGAGGAAAGAATTACAATCTGTCTGCATACATATAGAGAATAACAATATAGTTTTAGACGATTTATCTACAGATTATCCCAGTTTTGTCTGTATTTTATAATATTTTCTCATGCTATAATAATATATATAGTAAATTATTATATCACACAAGCATGCATACTCGTCTTTTTTACGAAAATAGTAGAAATAATATATGATTCAAATGTTATTACACAATATTGAATCGTATTCTTTTCCATTTATTATAATGTGTTCGGAAATATAAAATTTAAAATGTAATAAGATTAAATATCTAAATAATTAATTATTTTTAGTATTTTTTACTTTATTTATACTTTTAGATTTTGAGCATAGCGAAACTAGTTAAAACTTGAAATCAATATTTAAAGTATTTATATGGATTTTAATCTAATTATATTTCAATATTTTACAATAATGTTAAATAAAATTGAAAATTTTTTTTGAAAAATATTAAATTTTTTATTGAAGCTCAAATACAATTTACTTAAGTTATATCCTATATTACATTTACGATTTGTTTTTTGGTGCTGTTTAAAGTATAAAAAACAAGGGATAGGATACAGGTGTTATGAAGACAGTATTGAATTTTGATTAAAATTTGAATGCAATGATAGATCATAAGATTTATTTTCATTCATAACATTTGAAAAAAAAAAATGATTCTGAGCGAAGTACCTACCGTCAAATTTGAGTATTTAGACGACTAGTTTATGCGGGTTTTATGGATATAATATATTGATTGAACAAACAGACTGCAGATAAATGTAAAAATTGTTTTTATGAAAACAAAAATGTAAAAATACATATGTTATCTGATGAATTTCGTTTAGAATCATTTTTTCGAATGTAATGATTTATCATTAAATAAAGTGACGTATTTCAATTTATTATTTACAATTACAAGTATCTATCAGACTGTGAAGATATTTAAAAATGTATATAGTCTATTACTCGAAAAACTATTTCTTTTGACATTCTAAGTATTATTCTAAAATCATTTTCATCCTAAATAGTCATATATGATCAACGCTTTCGTTCATTGTATACATTTGATATTGAAAAATCAATGATTATAGTTGATCACCATCGAGTATATTAAAATAATCCATTGTCCTCTTTCAAATTTAATTTATGATAAAAAATAATAATATTTTCACGATAAGAATGTTGATGATAATATTATATTCTTCGAATAAACTCTTATTCGTTGGAAATAGTACCGAATAAATTATTTGCAACTTATTCATCGAATAACGCTTATCCGCTATTGTAAAATCGAAAAATTACAAATGTTCGTTATCTGTGCGAATAATATGTTATTCAACGAATAAATTTAATTGAAAAGCCTGGGCTTATTATAATATTACACGTATTCCAGCATAGTTATTGGTATGCATTTTATTATTTAAAAATAATCCTTCCATACCAGTAATATTCCTTTCCTTGCTTTTTTTTTTTATTTAATTTAAGAGTAATGATCAGTTTTAATATTTCAATAATGGATATAAAAAAATTATATACCATTATAAAAATAAGAAATATAAAGTGTTTGGTGATCGGGTTTTAAAATTTTTTTGTACAAAATCAAATCGTTTTAATTATATTTGAATTAATTTAATAAGTTATTATTACGGTGACTTATAAAATTATATAAATGTAGTTATATATTTTATACGGATCATAAATCATTTTCCTTTTACGTTTAAAATTTATAGAAGCATTTAAACTTTCAATAAAGTTAACGTCATTTGACACCTATTTAATTGACACTATTAACAAAGTTCTTTATGGCAATGCCACTGTACGATACTCGTTCGAATATATGAAGGCATCAAATTAAATTGAACCGAATTGGTGTGTAATAATTATGAATTATTATATTAAACAATGCGATTTACACGCAAATTATTTATTAATTCAAATACATTTTATTAATTGTTTACTATGTATGTTTTATATTGAATACAAGTTTATCACGTTGACGGTCAATCCCTAGTAATAATTTTAAATACTACACAAGGAATCTATTGCATTTACAATAATGTGTTTTTTTTTTTTTTTATATAAAGACACCTAATTACCTAGTTAAAACCAGTTGTTCGATTATATTTCAGAGATAAATGTACTCGAATACTTAGTATAGATTTGTATTTATAGTTTGATATAAAATTATATTTTTAGTTGGTGCTTAATTTTGGTTACTTTTTTGCAAATTTGCCAATAGTTTATTTTTTATTTTCTAAAGGAAAATTACCGAAAAAAAAAATATGGAAAAAGTCAAATTTTACGAAAACTTTATCTTTGATGAAATTTATTTGATTAACATTTTTACACATACAGAGGCTTGAATGTTTATTGGAGTGTTTTTGCAGATATACTATACACGTAAATAGATTAAATATAAATAAAATTCGAAACTATCAATTCTTACCACGATTTATGTAGATTTACACGATTTAAGTAGATATTAAAATTTTAACCTAAATTAATGAAATTTACAAGTTATTTTTAAATTTTGTAATTTTGGTTTTTGTGATTTGAAAATATTTTATAAATATGTATGTACCTATATAAATCATTAAAAATAACAGGAAAATCGGTTAATATGTATGAAGAAAAATAAAATTTGAATTACTTGTTGAGTATTCAAACAAATATTTGACATAGGTACTTATAATTAAATTTGTTAATTTTTAGTTTAACTTTCTGAAAATAATATACAAAATAATCTTAAAATTTTGAAATACCTAAGATATATATTATGTAATGTAATATTTTGAAATTCACTTTGTTCTGAACATATCAATCTATATATGTATTATAATTTTTTAGTAGTAAAATTGCAGTTATATTGTAAAGTATATGTTAAATCGATCATATATTTTGCATAGAAAAATCTACGATCATGGATAATTCGAGTGAAAGAAAAATCGGTTTTGATGTCGAACTAAAGTATAGGGAAATTAATTGAAATAGTTTCCGCAAATAGTTTTCAATTTTCACAAACTTCTACTTATCTTTTAGAATTTAATATACATATAAGTTTATTCGATTTATTCATGTGAATATTAAATAAAACGAGTCAGAATTCTAAAAAAATATTTATATACCTAAACCTATCTAATTGCATTAAACATTAAATTAACACAAATGGTTTTATTTTTTAAATCTCGTATAATTAATATAGTTTCTAGTTTGTAGGTATTTGGTGCTTTTAATTTAACTTTTAAAATTCTATTTTTGAGGTAAAAATGTGTTTAAAATACAATATATAAACCATATGAACATTTGTTGAAATTTGTGCATTATACACAAAATTTATTTATGGAAATTATAAATATTAAAAATTATTATAGGTTCATAAAATTTGATGTGCCTATAGTTATTATAGTTGTATAATGCGTATAATATTACATATTATCAGAGTATTTTTTCAACATAGAATAAATAATTAAAATTTTCTGTACAATCTTAAATATTTCGATATATATTTTTGCGTCTCATGCTTTCGAGTTTACAATAAATTCAAAATGAAAATTTCAGTATAATAATATAGTATAGTTGATAACTAGCTCACAACTGTGTAGGTTTTACGTATAAAATGACATATAATATATCGTGTTATATGTGTTTATATTTTTAAGTTACTCATTGTTGTGTCACCCTGTCACTTAAGTCCTTATATAAACAATATTTTTATTAAAACGCCCGAAAACCCGTAGTTTGACAAACGTTGGTAAAATACAGTATATAGATATATTATATATATACCAAAATATAGTACTATAATAATCACACAAAATGTCCAAAATATATATTATTTTCTATATCTAATATATAGTTCTAAAATTTATTAACGTTTAAATACAAATCAAAATTTCGTCTCTCTTTGTTTATTGATATTATAAATTATAATAACTATATACAGAAACGTCAGTTGACCATTTATCGAATAATTTCTGTGACACCTAGCATGTAATTCGATTTAATCAGTAACGTTGCGGTAAAACTACAAAAATATAATATTTTAAATTCAATTACCTGAATCGTTTAAAAGACTTACTACGTCCGCGTAAGACGAATTAACGGGCGTACTTAAACATATTGTATACATGAAATCGACGATTTTTTTTCTACAGAAAATATTGAGAGTTCTGGGCAAAATACGTAAAACTGCATTCGTTTATATTATATTATAACTTTCTATCGTTCCAGAAATTTCTAATAAAAATTCTATATGAAATACCGTGAAATACTATTATAGATATGATAAAATACTCTATTATATTATGCAATATTTTAATAATTCTATTATTTATAAAATCTACCGTTGTGTATAAATGAAAACAGAAACGTATGTTTTAATTTTAAAATTTATTATAGTTATACAATATAATTTTAATTTCAGTTTTAAACGTACGATAATATCGCTGAAATACAGCGCTCGACGAGTACATTAATTAATATAATTTTTTTCAATTTTATTGTTTCGCGGTATAAAAAAAATTCGTAAACTACCCAAAAATAGTGTTAATGATTATTATTATTATTATTATTATTAATCGCCGTACGGAGAAATCTCGAAATCGAGTTGATATCGATTAATGTCGAGATCGATCTGAAATCGTGTTAATTTCGCACAAAATAGGGACGACCGTGCGGCATAATACGCTGCTTTGTCTGCATGCCGTTAATCTTTTATTTCCTCCGCAACCGCTACCAAGGAAACCGCGTCGCCCGATTGTTTCCCGGCTAAGGGTTTTAATAACACTTATCCGGTTCACGTGTCCCGTCACACGAGAGCCTTAAATCGAAGCCGCGTTAATTAAATTTGTACCGGCGGTGTTAAAAACGAACGATTCTTACAAGAGCTTGTGAACCATGTATACGTATATATCTACGTGCGTACAATATACTGCGGTACATACAACGTGTGTGCAGTATACTAACGTGCGATATATACGTCCGTGAGATTACAACGATGGTAATGGTCGACGAATCCGTATGTCCGTGTGTTATATAATATGTATAGATAAGAATTCTCTTACCTTGTATACCAGGTATTATATGTACCAATAATATATTATTATGTCTCATATAATATAATCTCCTAATGTACGTTTACCACCAGCGCGTGTTAATTGCACGACCCAGTCTTATTCCGTGGCACATTGGTCTCTATATAGTCCTTTCATGAAAAAGCTTCTCTCGGTCGCAGACACCATCGTCACCGCGCACATTGTTTAAATATATATATATATATATATGTATGTATAAATACTTGCAGTAGACACAGCATTAATGGCAATTGCCATATACGCATATAATAATATACAAACCAAACTATCGAGACACGACCGTTTGTAGGGGTCAAATATCTAACCACTTTCGTGGTGACCATTATGCGGCCGGGATAAATGCGTGCACCCGACGAAACGAAAATAAACCGAAATGCGTGAAAAGTCCTTTCGGTATCAAAGATATTAACTTCAGAATGGATGGCCGACCATAAGACATTATTATCTGCATGCATGCATGGCCACGGGAAATAAAATGTTTAATATTACAACTAAAGGAACATAAAAAAATATTTATATATTATATAAAAATACCGCATCATCACGATGATTATAATATATTGCTTTGGTTGGACCATGCGATTACGACGTGTACTTTATTCCAATCTAATATATTTCTACTTGAAATTTGTGGCTGTGAAAACTACCGTTTTTTTTTTAAGTATACGACGATATTTCTTGTCACTCTGATACTATAATTAATGTTATAATAGGCAACAATATAGACATATATAGTTATCGTAAGATTCTAAACCGTGTCGAAAATAAACAAAACTATTGTAAAGGTTTATGCGGTAATTACAGTAGTGTCTGTATCACATTTATAGAATTTTTTATCCGTTCGATTTCTAATTCTTCTTTATTATCATGTAAGTCTTTATGTTTAACGTAATTATTTAGTGTTTGTGGATTATATGACCGTCAAAGGACGGGTTTTGCAAGTATGCAAGTGTGCTCTGTATATAGAATTATTTTGGACGATAATGATATTGTTTATCCGCGGTAAATATTTAAACAAAAATAATTAACTAAGTAAAATATTGTTAAATCACTTTAATATGGGTACGATAAATTTCCTACGATTTTACTTTTTAGAATATAATATATAAAAATAATTTCTCAACATTTTCCCCGAAAATCCTCGTGGGACATACCATATTTTGCCGTAAGTTGGTTTTAAAATATTATATTACTCAGAATATATTTATTGTTACATTTATATTAGTTATATATAGTTACATACCTAATATATAGGACGTATATAACTGTACAATATTTATTTTTATCATTTATCATGATTTAACTTCATTTTATATAATAATTACCATAAATAAGACATAAGATATAAGGTATAAACTCTTATCTGGAATTGAAAACCAATTATATAAATTATTATTTTAAAATGGCAACTGCAGTTGTAGTTATTATAATTAATTTTAATGTAATAAATGTATTAATAATTTTTTATGGTATTGTTCAAAAGTTTTATTTAAAAAAATGCATTTATTAGATATTCGTTAATCTATTTTAAATTAAAACGTTTATAAATTTAAAATTACCATTCGCCTTTAGAACTTTAGCAGTCGTAGAAAGTTTTAAAGGTAAATTTTGTTTCAAACCTTTTGATGTCGTAGCACACCGTTATCCGTATCATTCTCATAAACCATATTAATATATTATTACCTAATTATTATAATACTTACTCGTATTAATGAATTTTAAATTTAACATTATTTTCATCTAAAATTAATTATATTAATGTTTTATAGTATTTTAAATGTATTTTATATTTTAATTAAACTAACCATAGATCGCATGATGCATGTAAATATTTTTAATTTAAATTAATCGAAATTAAAAATGAACTATAAATTTTGGAAAGGAAAAATCAATGATTAAAAAAAAAAAATGCTGTACGAGTATATTTAGAGTAGTATTAAATAATTGTTTATTGTATTACGATAATTTTGGGGATAAACAATTTTACTGACCTGGTTTACGTTTTAAGATATAGATTACTATGACGTAACATACTAATCGTAGGGTATACAAAAATATTGTCTTTACACACGTTTTATTATAACATTCGCATTAAATTTTCGAAATGTAAAAAAAAAAGACGAACCCTATCGAAACTTAACTATACTAGCATGCGTGTTTAATATATTTTTTATTTATTTTTTTTTATGACCTAGCCGTGTTTTGGGTAATCTATTCGTTTTTCGTATATAACGTTGGTTGGGTGCGGTCTATTTTACGAATACTGATAAAATATTAAAATCATTCGTCCATACATATACTCGTATGTATCTATAATACGTCATATATCATGATTAATGCATGCAATAACAACATAAACGCGTGTGCATATTATAATTCACGAGAATCGTCATTGAATTACTACGAAGTGCTATTAAGTTTTAGTTTTTAATTGGAATAAAAACATGCATATATAATAATTAATAATATATACCTACATCATTTTTTTATTTACTCACGAGTGCGCTGGAATCCAGCTGCACGCATAGCAGAGAGTATGTATATAGATCTACGATTGTCTGATATGTTCGTTCAATTTCCTGTAATAGTAATCAATAATTAAACACTTCAGTTTTTCATTAGGAACCCATATGACGTGAATCGGTAATTATTTTCTCAGTAAATTTTTTTATCTAAACTTCGCTTAATTTTATATGGCTTATATTTTGCGAGAATTGCTCTTTAACAGTTCGATTCGATTCGATAAAAATACCAGCGTACAATTTATATTTTAAAAAAAATTAAGGGGACCAAATCACAATATATTATTATAATTTTCTCCAATTTTAACAATCGAAAACTCGTCCATAACGTGTTGTGTACTTAAATATTATACATTTGATTAATTAATCGAATCAAACACCAAACAAGCGTAATATTATAATATATATTATATGTAAACCGTATATATGCCAGGACTATTAGAAAATATTTTAAATAATAATAATTAATTGGCCCAAATGTTTTTCGCGACTTTTTCGACGTGCCACGATGTATAATATTGATCGCTATACCTAACCCAAAACTCATTTTAATTTATTATTTATCGCAATCGATTAGCCACCGATGACGGACCGCGCACTGACGCGGCAGAGTGTAATTTCAGTCGGTGACAGTCGTTTAATTTCCCGACTGACCTATGAAATCGTATTTCAATATAATATATAATATCACATAAACATACACCCAGGCTTACGCGTATACCTGGTATACCTGAGTTCAAAATAATATATTCGTATATTATTAAAATCGCAATATTATAAATCAGACGAATTAATAATAATATATTGATAGAGTAGTCGATAAAAACGATATCGTTTTCGCCATCATAATTTATTATTATTATTATTATTATTATTATTATTATTATTATTATTATTATTATTATTATTATTATTATTATTATTAT
>JAIUCT010000015.1:5012556-5027276 GCA_021307375.1 Tetraneura akinire
ATTATTATTATTATTATTATTATTATTATTATTATTATTATTATTATATACCTGTATTGTAAACATTTATATACCTAGTAATAAATTGGACGTGAATCTAGTGATCAAAATGAACCGTAAGTTAGTGGAAGGAATAACTTTAATTAATGATTTTATAAATTAACTTCTTGAATTTTACTTCTATTTCTGTTACACTGTTACTATACATATATATACTACTATTCACATGTCTCGTGATACAATGTTACAAAATTTGTAACAAATACATCCAACGTACGAGTGAAGAATAAAGAATTATTAAGAATACTTATTTTAATATTATAAAATCATGAGGGGTAAAAGGATTTATATACGGACTTTATAAGTGGAGGGATAGACAGATAGTGTTAAATAAAAAATGTAGTGTACAGACATCGCTTCTCCGTAATTTTGATCACTATATCTATTGCGCTAATCGTTTTATGATAAATTTGACTGATTTTATACTACGAAACAAAAAATCAATTTATATATATATATATCTATATATATATACCTAATATAAATGCATTTTTTAATACAGTATTTATTATTTTATAATATAAAAGTAGAAATATTGTTCATCATATTATTATATTTTATTTATTGTGAATTATAATATCAAATATTTTATTGAGTGTTACTTTTAGCAAAATTTGATTTTTTAAATTAAAGTGTTAACATTGGAATTTTATTTACTCTGACCAATTTGTGTGAAAACTATACATAATATAATAGAGGTTACAATAAAATGCTTTCACTTGAAACGATCACAAGTCAGATTTAACAAAATTAATTAATATTTTTTGCAGAAAAAGAAGAATGCAAATTAAAAAAAAAAAATTCTTTAGGCTCGTAGATTTTTAAAAATTACCATTAAAATTTTAATAGAAAATTAGATTGTTTCATTTTAAAATAGAAACATCTTTATTTATATGTATTTTAATATACAAATAAATGATAAATTGTACTCTTCTACTCTCTTTTCTTTGCACACGAGCCTTTAAGACGAATAGTCCCGCACTCTATATATACTTGTATATATATATACCGTCTGGGTACACGTTATATCTCGTATATGTTTTCATATGTTATTATAGTAAACACTCGGGGGCTGGGGGAGAAAGGCCAAAAGGGTATTGTCGGCTTAAACAGTGAGTGAACTCTGACGTATTTTATCTCTTAGCCACCACTTATATACGTATACTTTTTCCGGAATCGAAAAACCACCCTTTTTATATTTCGAAATACAACGACATCCGTACATTCGTTTTCGACGGCCATATATTTAGTATTATATTATAATATTTTAAATATTATGTTAAACATTGAAAAAAAAATGAATATTAAATAGTTTTTTTTAACATTACACTAAACTATTCACAATTAGAGAATATTTTGTTTTTATTAATATCTATATCTTCTATCCGTAAATATCGATTTAAACTCATTTCGAATAAACTTACCTAGACCATCACTTAGACTTTCAAAATTTTAATATCGTTAAATCACCCACTTATGATTTATAGTGATGTTTTCCAATAACATTTCAAATTAATAATTATCAGAATTATATTATAATGACTTGAAATAATACGATGCAAAACAATGTGAAATCGAATTTAAATTGTTTAGTAATAATAATGTGTTTGTATATAATGATAAACTTATCATACTTCATTATTATCATGCTGTATCATGGAGTAATGCTGTGATTTTGAGCTCTGCTTGTATGCATGTCTGGCAAAAACATCACCTGCAGCAGTAGGAAAACATTAAAGTTTAAACAATAATTATTATCCTGACATTATATACGTGTTCTATGCGTGTGTTTTTCGATGATTGTATTCTTTTCACATTCCGTCAGAGATTTTGACACGTTGCTGTCGTCGTATATAATAAAATATTATCTCGTATATAGCTTCGCGTGCTTTATGTATATTTTACTCGTTGAATAAATAGTGCATACAGAGTTTTCAATAAAATAATTTTGCAAAAAAATAAATAAATAAATAAATAAAATCTTGATCGTGTGAATTTTTCTATTTCTGACATCGCTATATGTAATATATTATGCTGTTATAATAATAATTTAAGAAAAATACAACTGAATGATTTTTTATTTCAATATTTATACAAAAATTTAAAAACTGCTCATTAGAGGTTGATAAGCTGCAACTCGTCACCTTATTGCGTGCTTGTGGCGAAGGGAATGTGGACGTGTTGTGAAGAACTCTATCTGACTCGTCATCTACGAACAGTTTAATAATTGTTATTAAATTGACCATTAGACGCTACAATTTTCTAGGGAAAGTGTAATAAAATATAATAAATAAAGAAATAATATTTGGATAAAATCGTAATGACATTGAGAAATAATAATAAGAATACTTATATTAATATATTAATACTTTTATTCTTAGATTTTCGATTACACTAAAAATTCCAACTTTAAACAGTTATAAAAAAAATTGAAACTGGAGATTTATTTAATATTTTAATTTCGTTGTTAATGTTAAGTAATACGTGAGTATACTTCAGTAAAATTTTCAGACCTTAATAACCAAAATTGTCCATTTTATCAAACATTATATACATAAAAACGAGAATTTTTAGAAATAATCAAAGTTTTATATTTTGTAGAAAAATTAACGTAACGGTTCCAAAATTTTATCACGCATATATATATATATATATATATATATATATAAACGTGATATATAACGTGTATATATATTATTGTTATATAGTAACAATGTGAACACTCCAAAATTGTTTATTTATTAATTATTAAGTTATTTTCAAATATTGAAGTCGAATACGTCAAAATATCATTTTTCATGAAATATACCGTTTTTGATCGTATTTTGGTCGTATTTTCTAAAATATGAAGTGTAGGTATTCGTATGTGTGAAATATTGAAATATTATACCTATAATATGGTAAGACATCCATAGGGAAAAATGATATTTGCTTTGTTAAATTGGGAACCACTGTTCTAGAAGGAGCAGCCAAAAGAATTACCCTAGGGGCGGCAAAAAGCTAAATACGCTGCTGCGCATAAGTATAATAATATGTAGTGCAATACTTGCCAATTTATTGTATATCTATACGTAAATCTTCCCTCATTGTTGTATAATATATTATATACTGGGACGAAGAGAGTTAATATTCGAGACGTGCTCGTATCGTTTATTTTTTGGATTCCAGAAAAAAAAACCAAAAACCAAAACACACTTAACTGTAGTACTTAAGAGATATGACGTATGGGCACAATAATAATATCGAGTTTTATACGTTTTCTGACGAGCCTGGAAGCTGGAACGATAATAAATCGTTGCGGTTACAGAATATTTTACATTTTTACGTGCTTAACATTTCGAATTTTATAATAAAATAATAATAAGCCCGCGAATGTTGGCGCACGGTTCGATAAACGCAAATCAAGTGCGAGAATAATAACGATTAGGTATTAAAAATGAGGCTCCAAATTCAAAAACCACAGAAAAACAAATATTCGAGTGTACATAGCGATAATTTAAACATTTACTCTATTTATGTATATTAGTATGTACCTTGTAATATATAAACGTTAAAATGAAACTATTACGGCGTGATAAAATTGAATAATAATATTATTGATACTTTGTTTAAAACCGTAGGATAACTAGCTATTCAGAAATGACGAGAAAAAATATTATATTTCTGTTTGATCTCGATTTCAATATTTTGTCATACCTAATAAATTGATAACTGAAGTGTGCAGCATACTTGAAAATTTTGGAACCGTTAAATCTATATGATTTAAATTCAAAATTGCATGTAATATTAATTTTCCTATTTTATTTATTTATTATTTTGTCTTTAAATAAATTTTTAGTAAACATAAAAGAATTACTGTTTTTATACGAGTTTTCATCATTCTGTTGTAAATTTTAATATAATATTTATTATAAATAGGTACAATTTTAATACGCTAAACTGAAGACTTCGCTATACGTGTTACATCCTATCATGTCATTGTCTTTTTACATACTATCGTTTATAGTTGCAAAATATTTTGATAATGAATGTAATATATATATATATATATATATATATATACGTTTTCAAATTTAGCAATATTATTTTATCGTCTGGTTTTTTAAGTGTTTTTAAATGTATAAAAAGAAAATTAATAATTTTAAATTTTGCCATAGTGTTGGTTTATATATTCCTAAATCTAGATGCCATTAATGATAATAGAAAATATGGAAATTTTCACGTAGTATGCATACAGATATTAATATTTCATGTAGGTACTCTTATTACAGTTTTTCTTTTGACCGATTCAACCGCGACTCACGTCCGCCGTTAATCGCATAATATTGCACACCCGGTTCGAGACCTCGTTTGGCTGTCAGCCACGAGGCAAAGATATTCGCCGCTTATCATTATTATTTACTATTATGACGGTTTATGGTCGTCGGTGGATGATTTCTGAGGAAAACACTTGAAAACATAGAATGCACATGCTCGGTTGTGTATTAAACCCCGCGTATCTGATAAACATTATACCTTGGTTATCAGGGAGAGAGTAAATATAAGAAAGAAAAAATATATTTAATACTCTCAAAGCGTCTGTATATACATAAATTGTATAGAATTCGTCGACGAATTCTATGTAATATTATTATCGTATTCAATATTGACAACATCAAAAACGTTCCCCGACAACAGTGCATACAGACGATAGCAACACTAATACTGCACGTTGATTGAAAATGTAAACGCTTTGAATCTAAAGTTTTCAAAATTCTACTTTTTGTATTCTTCTGACTAGTATGTTTAAAATATCACCTTATAAGTTATAAGTAAAAAATTAATGTTCCGTGTTTACAAAATAGAAGTTTAAAATTATCATATTTTTGAACGAGTTTAAAATACCAATATATGGACAAGATTTTAAATCACCGCAATTGTATAATAAATTAATATTAGATGATAAATTTAACATATTATTATGTAGATACATTACTTAAATAATAAAATTAACACGAAAATAGAATGTTTTCACCAGTTTTCAATTATTAGATAATTTCGATGAAATCGAGCTTATTCGAGCAATAAAATAATATAAAAATAATATGCCATCGCGTAATTCGTAATTCGATTAAATTGAAATAGATTGTAATCCGTTATCTAGTGTTATTTGTAAAAACCTACTTACTCTTGTAAATATATAATATTAATACGATTTTGAGTTTTAATATGTGAAATTGAAAAAAAATATTATATAATATATAATACGAACAAAACTTAATCCATTATATATAGGTAGATATGCAGATTTAATATTATTAAACATCTTTTTTTTTTTTTTTTTTTTTTTTTTTGAATGTTTTCCCTTCTTTCAATTTAAAATATTAAATAAGAACGCGACTACATTTTTTCTATGAAATTCAATTGCTGTAATATAAAATATGTTCTCATCCTCTATATACATTATAATATAATACGTCAATAGAAAACGTTTGACAATACTCGTCCGTACGCGTTTATTATTTACCCGCGACGAGCGACTTATATACGTTTATCATCTTGGAACGAAATAAATTTGAATTTAAAATGTACAACGGAATATAATATTGCGCATATTATCCATGTGGATGTTCGTTGTTGTTCTTTTCACATTTCGAATTAACATTAGAAAAATGTACCTAACGAAACTCCGATTTTTCAATATTTATATAATTTATGAAATTCGTATTTTTCATGAACGTAATAATACGTATTGCTCTTCCAAATATTATTATTATTATTATTATTATTATTATTATTATTATTATTATTATTCTTATTATTTTTAGATTATTATTATAATACCTAATTGTAATTTAACGGTTATTTTTAAATATTTGTGATCTTATTATATAAAAAATGTACAGATTGAAAATACTTAATTTTTATTATGTTAAAAACATGAAATCATTTCAAATTTGATATATTAAATAATAATTTACTGTAGCTAAAGTAGTTATAATTTTTAATATATATATATATTAATTAAATTGTAAATTCTCTGTTACCATTGTGAGAATTCTGATAATAATATATATCATGTAGAAGTAATGCAATAATCATTATTGTTAGTTTTGAAATATGATAGTCTAAATACCATCGTATATATATATATCGAATATACAATGAGTAATATCATATATCTACGAATTAGTTATATATTTTAACGTATTATAAACATTGAATTGCTTTGTATACCATGTAAAATATATTGCGAAAAAAATTAACCAATTGTTATACTAAACTTAAGGACTTCACCGAAGTTGAGACTTGGGATTTTTCCCCGGATTTTTCTAATATTTTGATATGATGTTGGATAATATGTAAGTATTCTTCAGTAAAATTTTCAGACCTTAATGCCAAAAATAGCCAATTATATCAAACATTAAAAACTAAAAAGTAAACATTAAAAACATTAAAAATGTATACATAAAAACGATAATTTTACGAAATATTCAAATTTCCATATTTTGTAGAATAATTGACGTAACGGTTCAAAAATTTTATCACATGTACATAAAGTACCTATGTGTACAACCAATAAAATTTTCAAGTCTTTAAGTTCAAAATTGTTTGAATTGTCGTTAAATATTAAAATCGAATTAGTCTAATTATTTACAGTTTTCGTGAAAAATTCCGTTTTTTCATCTTTTTTTAGTAGTTTTTCCAATTGCATAGGGTCAATTTTGAGAAATTCAAAGAAAGATCTAAATCATGTAACAACTATATCCACTTTTCAACCGGAAACATATTCTATTCGTGATAATCGGAGCATTATTATTTCGGGTAGAAAAGTCTATATATATATATACAAAAAATAAAATAAAAGACAAACATCATTGTAAAACCAATGGATTGTTTCGCTCCGTTCAAAATCTAAAATATCATATTCACACCAGTAATCATTTACTACCGAGTTTACTTCTTACATGTCAACGGTGCGTGACAGGAAACAAGCTAGAAATTGCCTAAACATGACTCAAATGAAACCCCAGGTACCTAAGAGCTTTAATAAATTGTAGTAGGTATTTTTGAGATATTATAATTTGTTTCTAATAAGCAACAATTTGTAGTCATTTACTGTTTTATGCGTAATGTAGATATCATAACACGGAATTACGGAAATATTTATTAAAAATTATTTAAATAAAAGGAAAATTATATTATACTACTACGACTACTACAAAACAATAATATAACAATACCTATATATTACTACGATGAAAAGTGGTACGGAGTAGTAGTCAAATTACAATAAAATATAATAATAATAATAATAATAATAATATATTGTGTTACTCGAAATCGTGAACAAATATTTGTTCACGATAAAAGACAAATGGGGTGGGAGGAAATTCGCATTTTTAAAAATCCAGAATAATAATGTGATGATAATAATAATAATGTAATGGAGTTGTGTATTTATATTGTCAGAAAAAACAATGGCAACTGCCCGGAATTAATGATATTGATCACCGTTTTCTGTTTTCGTTGTTTGCCGTTGATCGGTCATCGGTATTATAATATTTTATTATTCGTTCTAAATAATATCGGCTAGAATTAATACCGTATAATAATAATGATAATAATAATAATAATAATATAATGTATGGCCAATGCGGCCAATGTTATTATTATTATTATTCATTTAAAAGCAACTTGTCAGATGCACACGTCAGACCAGTAGTTAATGATGGCTTATGTCGTGCTACATTTTGCGCGGCGGCGGCGTGCACGCGACCGGAATGTATTTCACGTCACAAAGCTTTTAGTTCACAAATTCGTCCGGTAAAACGTTCGTACGGATACCATTATTGTTGGTATACCTGTATACATGCTATAAATATATATATATAGATATACGTAAATTATACACATATTATATATTATACGTATAGGTATAAACCACGCGTCACTAGAAATTAACAGAGAAAACCGCAGAAAACAACGTCGTAATAATAATAATAATATTTTGGCTGCAAAGTTTTGACATACCGCGATTGCGGTAGTTGTAGTGTTTGCTTGACCGCTGTCGTGTCACTGTATATATACGTGTATAATATAATATCACATCAACTATTATTATTGTTGCGTTCGCGTTCTAATATACGACATTAGGTTCGTATAAAGGTATATAATATAATATAATACGAAAATACGCATTCTTCTTGGACGTTTCTTTTTCGACAAATGTTCCTATTATAATTATTATATAGATACAATAGATACAAAATATTATGAGTGTGAGCTTTAATATATTATTCACAATATTCGAATATTATTTATCTAACAGGCAACAGAGAACGCATCACGATGCTTACGTTTTAATATAGGTATTTAATCGTAAGGGTAATGATAAAAAAGTAATAAACAATAGTGAATATTATAATATTTCAATTCCAAAGTCAAACCAATATATTTAAAAGTTAAAATAATTTCATTTTTGACAGGTCGATCATAGAAATCATTTTTTTTTTTTTCAAAATTTATTATTGATTTAAACGGTTATTTTTTCATAATTATACCATAAAAAAAAAAAAATTAGAAATTTTACGTATATATATATACATATTCCGAATTATTGAATATAGATGATGTTCTATCGGGTACAAAATGACTAAACAGATTGAACTCGTGTAAAATAAATATCCGAGTAAATACAATTTTACGTTAATTAATCTGGATCATGGACCACTAAACCGTTAACCGTTTCCGTTTTATATGGACATTTCGCTTGTTATCTGACCATCATAAATTGGAATATCTGCCGGTTGTAAAAGATTTTCGCAGTAATAGTAAATAGGTATTATCGTTCAATGTCACTATAAATATGTACTTTATCGTCCGCTGGGACAGTAAATATAGAAGAAATATATCGACGCGCCAAAATTGCACATAGCGTTACTTTTCACTAGTATCAATTTTATCGCAAAATTTAATATTTTTAAATCTCTTTTGAAACGTCGGATAAAAAAAAAAAATAATAATGTAAAATATTTCCGTGTATTAATTTGTCGGAGCGACACGCGGGATATTGCTTACAAATATTATATTTAAATCGATAAAATATTGAAAAAAATAAATAGGTACTCCCAGTAATAATTAATATTTAAATCACCTTATCGTTGTAAAATTCTAAACGAAAACCGGCGTTTAAACGTAAAGACGTTCGCAATAATAATAATAATAATTTTGGTTCACTGTATTTTGTATTGATGGTTAAATGTGGTTTACGTAAACACGGATGTACATTATGAGGTTATTTTATGGGACTTTGAAGCACTTTAGCGATGTTATGGCTTTTCATTCACAAACACAAACATTGTATAATTAAGTATACAACGGAATAGCTATTGGTGTTATTTTGAATTCAGCGAGTGTTTTTCTATTACAACCGATAACCGAACGAATAAACATAAAACTAATAACTTTTTTTTTTAGATTCAAAGGTTAAATTGTTAATTTAATTTTTCGCATTAATTTCCGTGTAAATTAAATTTCAGAATTAAGCGCTACCGTTGCATGTCCGATAAGAGTATTATACAATGCGCTATTTTATACGAACGAAATGTTATAATAATAATAAATAATATGTTATTACGTACAATTTTAAGATAATTGCACCGATATCAAAAAATTTGTCCAATGAACATTACTTACAATAAATTATTCATAATATTAATGTTTACGATTTAATTTTTCGATAATATCAAACATTTTCAATATGAAAAAATACGAATAAATATTTTCCTTCACGTTTTGTATAAATAACGTCACGATTGAAATAAATTTTAAAATGAATTTTTTCACCGAGCAAAAGTATTAAAAAATTTATACTTAACAATTTTAATTTTTTCTATTTTCTTTTTCTTTTGGTATAATAACGTAGGTAAGTACGTTATTATTTATCCGTTAATCTCACACATCAGGACACGTTTATTTTTCATCTTATAGTAATTACTATGTGACACGCGCTCGTTATAATAAAACGAACATCACGAATAAAATTTATTTTATTATAATTAATTAATATTAGGTATTTAAAATTGACCGTATAAAATTGTTCGTCAAAAATGATTAATATTTCATTAATTTCAGTCGCCGGACGACTGTAAAAATAATTAATTGTAACGCGCGTTCCATTATGACTGTACCTATATATAATAATAATATATTATATATTCTTGTATAATTATTTGATAAAATAGCGTGACTGTCAGTAGGTAGTATATAATTTGGTAAAAAGTAAAATGATACGTAAAGGGCGTTTGTCCGAGTCAACATTTAATTTGATAAAATTATGTTTCATAATTTCGATCTTAATTAATAATTAAAAAATATATTTTTCTGAGTAATCTATCAAATTATTATCAAAATACTATTAAAAGTGTAATTAAATTTATCGAATTCTAATATTTGGAAATGTTAACCGGACGGTATTCACATTTCACGCAATGAATTTTCAAAATAATTTACCAGAGCTCTAAAATATTTATTAAATATTATTTGTTTATTTCTGAATCCGTAATTATAATAAATATAATTAAGAAAAATTATTTCTGATTAGTTAGATTAATATAATATTATTATATTATAAATTCATATTTTTACAATTAGTTTCACACGTTTATATTAGATATAGATAAGATGTGATAAAATCATTATTAATATTCTATAAAAAATGAGTACTTACAAGTTACAATGATTTATATTAAAGAATATAAACGTACGATAAATTTATTTATTATTTTAATACATTTCATACTCATAAATTTGTTGTATTCTATTTTTTCAATTAATTAATTTCATTGTAAATTATTATCATTTCTTTTTAAATAGGTATCTAAAAAAGTACCTAAAAACCGCCAAAAATTACAGACACACTTATGAGTCTGCTTTATTTAATATTTATAATATAAGGTTTCTATCGAGTTCAATCAGTAAATAAAAAATTATATGATATCACAATACCGCCGTTAACAGTACCAACACTATACAAGATTTCTGAAAAATTTATAATTTATTCCATTCAGAATAATATTGTTTTTAACTATATAAATATAATTCTATTTCGGAGCGAGACGATGATTTTAATATTTAATAATTCGTGAAATTAATTTAAACTGAAAATAACGTTCAGTTAATATATATACATTTATACAGTTTACACTTTAGAGTAATATTATCCTTATACCTATATAAATTTTTAACTGATAACAAATTAATATATTTTTTTTTCGTCAAAATATTCGAATTATTATTCCAAATAAAAACGTTTTCACTCACAATCCTACGTATAAACACTATTATAATATTATGCACGCAACCGTCTTCGTGTAAACGAATAC
Organism: Tetraneura akinire; assembly: GCA_021307375.1. NCBI lineage: Eukaryota > Metazoa > Arthropoda > Insecta > Hemiptera > Aphididae > Tetraneura > Tetraneura akinire. The sequence goes on from JAIUCT010000015.1 coordinate 5,023,983, forward strand.
TGCAAATGAACAGTGGTTTCGTTGTATAAATGATAAATATTATGTTTTGTCGTCTTCAATAGTGTTGTTATATTACACGGGCGGCTTAATTTAAATAACAAATATTGCACGGCAAAATGACAATTATTATTTACACGGCACTCTCAGATTATAAGCGAAATAATACGAGGCAACGAAGTATTATTATTCGATTATATACCTTATTGTTATGTGTTTAATTGTCGGTCTTAAATATTATGTTTTTAATTAACTGTTGCGCGATAACAGGGGTGGAAGCGAACTACTGGTTTTCGAAATTAACGTTATAATCAGTCTGTCTCAGTCATCAGTGATGGCATACGCAGGAGGCAGAATTGTTCCATGGAAGGGATAAATTAAAATAATAAAATATACGAAACGCATATTCAATTATTTATTTTATCTACTTTGCTCGGTAAACATTAATTATACATATATAATATTATTGAATAATAATGGCAATAAAATTTGGTAAGATTATTGTTAAATGTTAATTTATCCTGAAATATTCAAATACGTTTAACATAATATAATATTATATACAGTATATATACTGTACGTCTAATAAAATTGAACTGATTTGTCTTAAAGTTTTAATAAAATTTGAAGTCAATTGGGGAATTAAGCCCTGATTAACTCTCTCCTCACTACTCGTATAATAATATCACGATGACTACGATGACTACGATGAGTAATTGGTTCTAATTTTCCCAGCAAACATATTTTTATACAATAACGCGAGACAAATCAAAAGGGATAATAATTTTGAAATTATCTGCACTTAAGTCTTTCTATAACCTTTAATTTAATTTGATAAATCATAAAATGACCGATGATGAACCGATATCGTGTTTCGTTCAGATATATTGCTCGTATTTTAATATTGCTCATAAATATAATTTCTTTAAATATAACTAGAACAAAACATTTTATTAAATTGCAGAAAATTTAAATTTTTACTATATTCCATACGATCGTATTATAATCTCCATTGGTTTGTCGAATTATCTCAGATATTTGTATATCGTATCAGTTGATCTGTGTAATGCGCGTTGCATTACCTAAAATTTGATAATAATATATCATATATAATAATTTGAATTCTATTATTTTAATTTTTACCGTCACATACGTCATAATTTTATCATACGTATATCGATGGAAACATTTTCAACGTTAAAATATTTTTCACTCGTTATAAAACCCCTCGTAAAACCCTAATTATTATTATAACGCGCGGTTTGGACTTTTTCGTTATGAGATATTAAAACGGTTAATACAATATTTTATGTAAATACGTTACCCTTCTGTCGCGATTACGGTCCTATAAATATTATATTATTAACAAACACTATTATGATTATTATGCCAAACGTTTGTTTCAAATTTTATATGTATATTTACATATTATAATGGAATCGGAGGCGATGACACGCTGGACCCACTGCCGACCAACGGATGCTGTTTGACGGCGATGATAATATTAATATCATTATAGATCACTCGACGAGACAGATGAAAAGTATTTTTTTAATTAATTTCGAAACTGCGATGATGATGGCGGTCGCATACGTCAACAAACGTTGAAAACACGAGTTAGTCGGTTTCCAATGACGCCCGACCGATTGTTCGATTGTCAGTGACGACCGACCGTGTCCAATAGCCCGATTGTGTCCAATCGCTGATAAAACACGTCAACCAGTAACCACAATAGCGGTACCGCGGTCGTGGTATAACGATCGTATAATGGTTTTGCCGGTCGGTTCGTTTTCCATTTTCGTCTCTTTGCGTGCGATAGTCGTTATCATGCCGCGTTTGTGCGAACGGTTTTATCGTCACATTTAACTGTCCGTCGCAGTTTACCGTATATGTATTATTATGCGCACATAATATTATTATTATTATTATTATTATTATTATTATTATTGTTATTGTTATTGTTAAACACAAACCGCAAACACGTTCAAGTACTTAGGTGTCATTATTATTTCTAATCTAACCCGTCCACGAAATACGCCCCATAAAAATGACTATTATTCCCGTATTAATTATCCGGTTTGGTAATATTCATACGTTATTTGTATTACCGTATGCGTTGTTTTAACTATACACGTAAATTTTACAACAATACGTTTTATGGGACGTGAGACTATGGGATCGTAGTTCTGAAAAAGAAAAAAAAAATGATGTGAATAGGTAAATCCGAAGTGTCGTCACATAATAATACGAGTATCTACGTGTCTAAAAATTTGTTTTTTGCAAACGCATAAATTTGTAAAAAAATTTTTGTAAATTTAAATTTTTTCGGAATTAAATGATTCGAAAAGCACTTTAAACTCGGCAATTAAAAATATTATTACAATAAATATGCGCCTAGACTTGCGAGTTCTGAGAATTATCTTGTGGCTTATTATCATTGACGAAATGGACATTATAATACTGTATTAATACGCACGGTTATTATAATTATTTATTTATTTTTATGTAATATAACTAAAAATTTTATTTTTTAATTCCCATTCTAAAAAAATACAACAACAAAAAGTAACCGACCTATCAAGTTTAAAATCGTAGTATCTTCGAAAGTCCGAACAAATTTAATATGCATTTGGCATTCTAGACACAAATTTAATTATATCGTATATCGCTAGCTAAAGAATAATTCGTGCCCGTAGAATATATAAAGACAATAAGACACAATAAAATAATAAAAAATTTTGCATAAAATTATCCAATAATAATGAAGTAGTGAAGTTTTAGAAGGTCTTTAAAATTTCAATTATAAGACTTCTTTATAAATTTTGAAAATATTGATACCATTATATTATTAGTTCGTGTAGTTGTTATGACATATTGCACCAAATGATTTATTCTTTAAAGTATTGTATATATTTTATATTTAGTTTTTCAGAATTTATAATTTATTTTAGTAGAATATATATACTAAAAAGAAACGCACATAATGTATTGGGTAAAAAAACTTAATAGTGGTCTCTCGTTTCATTAATTTTTTTATTTATCATTATACATTTTCTGTGCCAAATACGTTTTACTAAACAATTATTTTATTATTTATTATTATCACTTTATCCCGACAATGATAATATACTTTTATAAAATATATGTTTGTCCGGAATTTTATAATGTCCTTATTTCTAAATTCTAACCGAATTCGGCAAAATGTATTTTATAACAAATGTGAATCTAAATAATTTATTATATAAACATGTATTATTATTATTATTATTATTATTATTATTATTATTATTATTATTA
>JAIUCT010000015.1:5028424-5054677 GCA_021307375.1 Tetraneura akinire
TAATAATAATAATAATAATAATAATAATAATAATAATAATAATAATACGAGTATACGAAATCGTATGAAACAAAACTGGGTCAGGGTATTTAGGTTTTATTTTTTATTGGTAAAATCGAATATTATAATGGTACTGGCATTGCGCAATATTTTTATTGATATCATTGATTTTGATAAATTTAATAATTATTAATGTCTAATAATCCCATTCGATCCAGCACAAACGTATAATGTAAATTATAATTGATAATATTTTATCATATTTATTTATTCGTTTAATTTAATTTAATTTTCAGAAAACAGTGTTGTATATATATAAACAATATATAATATATTATACTCAATAATATAGTCTCGCATTGGCGTAATAATAATAAAACATAAGATATTATATAAACGCGTATTACGACGTTATTTATGCTACGACGAGAAAAGTTTCAATTCGACTAATTGCTTCGTGTGCAAAATAATATCACTATCGTATCTGGCGCGTCTGTCAATTATACAGACGTCATTCGTTATTATTGTTATAATACTATTAATAAGAAAAGACAGCTCACTGATATGGTTTGTTATAGATTTTTTATTTTTATTTTGTCACCCATAAAACGGTATGAATTATTATCGTAAATTGAGTACAAATAATATATAATATACAATCCTAATTTGCCGACCACGACGAAAATAAATAATACGAATGTCTAATGTACCGACTTTAAATATGAACGAAAAATATATATGTGTTTTAATTCAATTTTAATTCATTTCAGTTTTAATCGGATGAACAATTTTATATGCAATTTATAAGACACTCTGAAATTTAATATCAAATGGATAAATAAAATACTATTGTCGCTATCCGATTTAACGGAAAATAATATTAATAATTGTAAGATTCGACAAACGTGATACGAAAACCATTTTGAATTTTTTTTTATTATACCTATGTAATAATTTTATATCTTTCAAACCCGCGTTTTAACAACAAGTTTAACAACAAATATTTTATAAAACAATATTTGTGCACGTTAGGCAGACATCTTGTTTAAATTGTTATATTCTTATGAAACTTTTTTATGTAACAAATTAAAAAAAAAATATATATTTATTTAATTTTAGAAGAAGTACGATTAAGACAATTAATAAATAAGTAAGTCGTAACTGAATGGTTTTGTCTAATTTAAATCTTGTATTTTTACAAAATTAACATTTTTGATACCTATATGATGTGTGTTCCATTCTTTGTTTTAAATAATACTATAATATTTTATAAATAATTAATAACGTCATAATATATCGAAAATATCCTTTCCATCATAGTTAAATTTGTTGAACCCATTAATAGTTTTGTTTGTAATTCGTAGTTTCTAATTTGACCAACGTATAATAATAATTTTAAGCTTCATCAATAACGAAATCTTAGTTTTCGTCTATCTGAATACCATTGATGTATATATATTGAAGATATATGTTTCCGACTTCACATCAGAAAGTTTTTTTTACTGCTCGAACCATTTTGCGGTTTAATTATGAATATGGATCAGTTTTTTGCATCTGCAAAAATAATTATATTTCGTATGATCGGTTGGATATAATATTTAGGAAAAAAACGTATATATATATACGTAGTGGTCGTCTGATATTCATTTTTTCGTGACTATTTGTCCAGACTTACTGTCTGTGTTTCATTGAGATCTTTCTTTCCTTATTTGTCACTTTAATCCGGTAACCTATTACCTAAGTAATAATGATCTATTATTATCCATTATACGAGTAATGCATCCTATTTGTCTGATATATGTGGACCCTTATTTTTTTTCTATTATCCAATATTGATATTTTACAATTTAAATTAATAATTTTTATACAATGAACGACAAAGACTCTTAATTTCAAAAGTTAAATAGCTATATATTACAAAGTGATAAAACGATTGAAAAAATAAATAGCGTTTCTAAATTTATTAGAATTTATTTATTGAATAAATTTATTGATATTGATAAACTAAGATTTTATAAACTCATTTTCTATACGAATAAATTACCGAGTGCATATTATAATTATGTATTAATATGTACCTAATATCTGGTTATTTAATTTGAGGTTTTAAATTATGAACAATTTTAATTTTCAGTGTTATCTACTGTGAGTTGGGAAGATTGGTGGACTTACGACGGTATCTCAGGTAAAATTTTATACATTGGACTAACATATTATTATATAACTAGTAGAAGCCAATATAAGATATAGGTATAACATATAAAATAAGATCTATATTCTATATTATCTTGCATGACCTTTTACGTTAATAAATTAGTTTTTATTTTTCATCGAGTCTGTGTAATACACACTTTTTAACCTTTGTTTACAATTAAAATTAATAAATTTGTGATAATTATTGTAATAGATTGAATTTAGACCACATTTTTAAACTTTAGTTAATTATTATTTTATATATAGTATACGAGTATATTAATATAATTAACGACGTAGGTACTGCACAATAAGAAGTTTGACGATTCCATAAATCAGTCAGGTCATTTAGTTGTGGTGGTAGCATTAAGTAATGTTCGTAGGTATGTCTTCGTCTATTGTGTACAATATAAAATTAAACCCCTAAAGACTAAAGTATCTTCTATAAAAATCAACAGAAAAATAGAAAAAAAAAGAAAATTATAAAAATAACTTTAATATATTATATAAATGATAATAATAAGAAAATATTATGACATAAATCCGCCGTTAAGATGTCATTGTGAGGTTAAACTAAAATGTATTCTTTAGCGGTTTTTCTTAATAAACTATAAATTTCATACATATCCAACCATAAATGAAATCTATGTTGCTTTTAGTTTTTTCTAAATATAAAAAAACTCAATAAATTTACGAGTATTTTATTTGAATTATACAAATTATATTATATAGCATATATGTTCACTTAAATATGTACGATAGTTTCAAATCAAATTAAAAATCTAAAATAAGATATACTTGAATTATTGAAATATTACATTTTAATTAAATAAAAAAATTATGGAATTTTAAATTATAAAAAAAATTTCAAAACTTTTAGTAAGATATTAAATTATGTTAAATTACTTATGTCAAATTTATAAGAATATTAAGAATTCACGTACAGATCTCACAAGTTCAAATCGTTTAGTTTTATTATATAATGATTTTTCTATTCATAAACAAAAACAAAATGTTACAAAAAAACCATCAAATTAAATCTCGTATTAAAATTAATAATTATTATTACAATTTATTTTGATATTAAATAGAGCATAAGGTGACCTTATATCTAAATGCATAAATACTATTTTTATTATTAGGCAATGAAAAAATTATGAAATACAATTATTAAATTTCAAATATAAAATATAAAATTATAATGAATAACCATAAATTTAGAAATTAACTTAAATTAGTAGGCATGTGTATTATTTTACAAACTAGAATATTTCCATTTATTTATGAGCAGGTTTGAAATATCGTTGTACACTATTTTAAATAACACTATCGATTTATTCAATTCATAAATGATAACAACATTCACAATAATTATAATTTGGTTAAAGCTTAATGTGAAACCTTGTTACTAGGGTAAATGTAACCAAACTTAAAAAATGCAAATAATATATAAATATACTTATAGTGTTTTAAAATACTGACATAATATAGACATAATATTATAAATATAAATTAATTTTATATAATAATTCGACTAAATTAACACATTTTTTTTAAAAAAAAAAAGTTCTACTTACTAAAAATATTTCAAAAGAATAATAATTATAACGTTTTAATTATTAATTTGACAAATTTAACTTTAGCAAACCGCTGTGTCTAATTTTATACTATAAATAATATTTGAGATGTGATTTAAGTAAAGTGTTTATTATTATCATTATTATTGTTATTATATTAAAAACAAAATATCAAAAATCTCCTTTTCTAAAGCTGTATCGAATTTATTTAACTATGTGTGGACGTTAAAAATATAAGTAAAGGTGTTTTTTTGTTTTTAATTATTTAAAATTATATTTCAGTCGGCTTAATAATACGGATTTAAAATAATCAATAGTTTTGTACAAACGCTAGAATTCTTCATAAGTATTTCATACTGGTCATAGATTATCGCGGTATCCGTGGTATCTGTTGGTACGTCTGATCGAAAACGTTCGCTCAGAGGCCAAATGGCAAGCACACGAAAATGAATTTAACTCCAAACCTCGAGAGACCATTTTATATTGCGTACAAGTGACGATAGCGTATTAGCTACGCGACAATAAAATTGTACCTATATTATTATCTGTATATACGTACGACGACGGCGGCGGCGGCAGCGGCGTCGAATTACGCACGGACGAAGAACGCTGAAATGTGTTTGATTTCACGCGGTGTTAGGTCCGCGGGCGTGACTTCTTCTGTTTGAAAACTTTTTGTAGCACCATTTTTGTTCCGTGCCTAGCGGTATACAATCCCCCTGGGACTGACGGTCATTGGTTGTTAAAATGATCACAAATCTCTGAAAAACATAATATAATTTTCATTTCTTTTTTAGATTTTGAACGAAACTAAGAATGTATTAGTTTTACAATGATATGTGTGTCTTTTTTTTTATTAATTTTAATAATGTTTGTAGACACTTTTTCGACCCGAAATAATGCTCCAATTTTCACGAATAGCATGTTTCCGGTTGGAAAATGGATGTATAGTTGCTACTTTATTTCGGTAATTTTACATTTTTTTTTAAATTTAACCTATACTATAGAAAAACCGACCAAAAAATGACGAAATACTGAAATTTTAAAGTTAAGAGACTTGAAAATTTTATTGTGTTTTGAAATATGCTATATGCATTATATAAATGTAATTCAATTTTGAAATGGTACGTTAAATTTTGAGAAAATATAGAACTTTGAATATTTCCTAAAATTCTTGTTTTTATCAGGTACAATTTTAAGTTTGATTTTCATTTTGTCCACATATTATATACGTATTATACATCAAATTTCTACAATATTTGAAGAAAATATTGCTACCTATTCTATTTACAATGTTAGATATAGGTACTTAAATTATAATTGGTTCTGTGTTATTTCAATGTAAAAAATTATTTTTTTGTTCAGTATAGCGATTGGTATAATATGTTCATATGATTGCACCAGTTTATTTTATTACGCATATATCTTTAATATGAATTCGCTACTATTAGTGACTGAATAATCAAAATAATATTTCTACGCGAATGATGTCGAATACTGCACAACCGCAACCGCTGTAGACTGGCTTTCTGTCTATATTTGTAAAAATCAATCGAAAACATTCGTCGAAATTATTATTATATAATACGTATATTTTTTTCTTTTATATTGCAGTTATTAGTTTTATATATTGACATTGTATTACAGCATATACACATGTACAGACGAAACAATCGATTTATATTAAATTATATTAAGACCAGACCGTATAATAAAATAAGTTTTGTAATACGTATACGTCAGTTTGTACCTATACTATTGCTATTTAGTCGAATAAAAAAATATTGAACGGACAAGTTTTGTTCGCGTAATCGCAAAAAAAAAAAAAACAAACAAACAAACAAAACCGAATAACGCACAGTGTTTTACCTTGGTCACGAAAATATAATGGTTTAAGTATTTCGATTTTTAAATATTTGAGTACATAACGTATAATATTAACACGATTATTATTTGCACGTCTCGCAATGATTTTGTCGAATTCGCCAAATTTATATATTTTATTGATATATATTCCATTTAAATATCGTTTTTTTCTTATTCAAAGATCTTTGCGCAGTCTTTTATTATTATACGATAAGAGTTAATTGACACTTTTCAGAGTAAAGACAGTTATGGTTATAATCGGTTCGATTTATATTACTATATTGACATTTTAAATTTTCATGACAATTGTTATTTTGTTCGTTAAAAAAAAAAAAAAAAAAAAAAAAAAAAGGATTTAAAACGTACGATATATATATATAGCTTTCTATCGTCAAAAAATTGATTCGCCTAATCGGAATAATTTTGTTGTTTTAACTATATAATTGCGTTCTCTTTTCATTTGGCATATTATATAATAACCGAAAATATATTGTGTAGAACATCGGGAAATTTCGTTGGAAATTCTGCCAACACACACACACACGCAAAAACGCTTATATTAATATATAGGTACATATTATAATAATATATTTGTTTATGGAAATTATTCAATAACAACAAAATTTATATTTTATGCCAATTTCCATAACGTATTTCCATGCGCCTAAAACAACGTTTCGAAATGAAAATATTACATAATATATGAAATCATTATTTTAATAATTGTTTATTTTTTTTTATCGATGGGACCAATAAAATTTTAGGTCAGGTCAATATTGGTCATATTGTACAGTCGTAATGAAGTCGACCGATCGTTTAATGTGCAACCGCACATACGCCAAATCGCTCAAAATATATCCGACGTAGTCAAATCGAGTAGAACTAATATAAGATCGTACAATAATACGAATAATAACATATATACGTATATACTATATATATATATAGCAATATATTTTTTCGTTTCTCTCCCTCCTTATCCTATATTTCTGCCGTCTAACATTTTCGTCTTCTTCGTCGTAACATTATTATAATAAAATGAGCGTATGGGATTGTAGGAAATTTAACTCCGTGACCTCAAACAATTTCCTATGGAATGTTAGTTAGACCGTCCGGAAGGGATTCCCCTACGTATTTGCCATTATTGTTTTTATTATTGTACACGCAATAATAATAACCATATAAACTGCGGTTATACGTTTTGTAAAATTCCCTTCGTAAGGCTACGACGAATGACTCGGGGCACGTCGGTGTGGCAACGATGCAAATCCGCCACCATATAATATTATATAGAAAATATGTATTATTATTATTATTATTATTAAATACAGGGTGTCTCGCTTTTGGTCAGTTTACCATAAGAAGTACGATTCGTGACGTATTGTAAAATATAAAGACTGATATAAATATATATATGTATATATATTTTTTCTTATTTATCAATTTTGGTGTTTTTACGTTTAAAATGTTTTTAATTAAAAAAAATAATTATAATTAAAAAATATAATTGTTTTTCATAAAACATTGCGTGTCGTCGAATATTTGCGGTTGAAAGTACGATAGATATGATAATGAAACGACCCCTAGACATTTTAAATTCTAAACCAAGAAAAAAGAAGTAGGTTAATTTAGGAATTTGAAAAAAACCTATAAATCTAGTTGACTTTGAAGTCGGATTTACACTTTTGACTTTTCGACACTTACCAACAGACACTATTCCGTTCATATGATGTATTAAATTCAATTCACATCAGTCGCATTAAACATATATACAACTGATATTATGGTTTCTATTCCCCTTTCGTTTCTAAACAAACGCGATCAATTTACATTTGCAAATCAAAAGTACTCCAAGTATTTTTAATCCTCGTCTTTATAAGTCTTGATTATAAATATTATGTTATAGATATATATATTTTTTTATAAATGTTTATGAATGAATTGATAATGAATATTGTCTGATATCCGTCCACACTTTTCACACAGGTTTCGTTCTGACAAAAAATATTCTCGCACTGAATGTCGGGCGAAAATTGTTGGTACTGTACGTGTACGAATAGTTGGAAATAGGTTATAAAATTTGAATTATCCAATTTTAATAATGTAATTTAACGTTTTACGTAATGGAACTGTACCACGTCTGTCGGTAGGCGATTAACGAGTTACGAGTATATTATTAATATCGTTAACCATATAAATATTATGTTTAGCGTTATTGTGACCACGGTTTAGGGCTAACGTAACCAATGTTCGGACGAATCGAATCAAAACGAAATTTTTTTTTCTTTTTCTTCCTCCTCTGTAGAGTAAGGGAATAAAGATTTATTTATCCGGTCATCCTGTATACAATAATAAATACAGTTGATCGCAATAACAGTAAAACGTGACATTATATTACGAAAGTCCACGCGAGTTTGGGCGAATAAGACAAACTAGTTTATCATATTGCCATCCGTGTGTTGTTCGAAACACATTCATCTTATTCTGTACATTATGTATGCAATATAAATTCGAAATGTTCGAGTGTCTGACCAGCATAATAAAGATTTGGTTGGAATTCTTGCGGACTTTATGTGGTGTTTTTCACGAATGATTTTCGTTCCCGCGCGGTCACCCGCGACGGCACCGCTTTCCAAACTTATGCATTCTACGGTTTCGTGTCGTTTTTATTTATTTATTTTTATATTTTACTAGCTGCTCCTTAACCCTTGTTTTACGCGTGCCTTCGGGATCACGAGTGTAAGCCTTCATACCCGGTTACTGTTCCGTGACAAATCTGTTTTCCGCTAACCTGTGTACATACACTATCGCGAAACGATTTTCCCGCGCGTTTCGATTCATTTTAACATCGATGTCACATTGACACGTTAGATATCGATTTTCTCATAGTTAAATTTGTTCAATCTCTGACGACCTGTATCGCGTAACAAAATTTTGCCAATTAAAAATTAAACAATCAAAATGTTTGATAGTGAAATAAATAGTTTGAATATCGATAATCGATAAAAATAATTTTTTTTCGATTTTATACCATTTGTAGGTTATTCACCTATATAATGGTGTACATACATTATTAATTGAAAATATCACACGTGCGTATATATATATATAATAATAATAATAATAGTATATATAGTGTGGGTTTTAATATTTTCATTTTTCACCGTTACCACCATCTGTAAAATCGTATTATAGTTTTATTGCATTGACCATCATCGTATAGTCCCGTCGGGCGTTGTAAAACGCTTTTCGCGACAGCGAGTATAGCTAAAATAATAATAAGATATCCGTTCTGTTTTGTAGAAATACATCTGTATTTAGAAATACTTTTTTTCTGGTCGATCCGTTGTTTTAGTACCTACGTTTTATACGGGACATGTAGGTAGGTATGCATGTAAATAAAGGTTATAGAATCGCGGTTAAATTTATATCCATGGTAAAAACCATCAAAAGAACTACGCGTTATAAATGTGAAACTATAATATATAGGCACGTGGAAGAAAAAAATAGAGCATGACAATAATAATAATAATACGGTACTACACGTTGTGTGTGTATACAATTTTATTGCCGTACCTATGTATTTTTTTTTACTTGAATTCAAACTCAATTCATTCAATTTAGACTGCAGTCGAAAAAATTGTTTACGATTCCCGCGATATACCCGGTATAACCTACATAGGTAATAATATAGACACTATACCTAACACGACCAAACGATCCGGGCACGAACGAAAATGACGTCTAGAACGATACAAGCACATGGCTATTATTATATATCGTACGTGACTATAGTCCATATGTCGCTTTAAAATACACGCTTATACCTACAATAATTAGATGACGCGTAACCACGTGTTTAACAATATTTATCGTATCTCAGTTGACGTCATCGATTTAAAAACGAATAAACTACTCGTAATTATATTACATTTTTACGTGGACAAAATCTGATGGCAATTAAAATGATTATTACAACAATAATTTTTTTATAAATATTGAAATTACATTTTAAAAATATTTACTATATCTGTGCCTACTGTATACTTACGAACCACGTACGCATACGACCATCGTTCGATTTATATTTGACGTGTGGTCATTCTTCAAAATCAGAAATAAGACTAACAAAAACAAAACGTACTCGGAGAAATTCTATCCGTATAATAATATGTAAAACGATATAAAAACAAAGAGATACAAAACTTTGAAAACGTTTGTTAAATGTACATATCGAATGACTGTTTTCAATTTGAAACGTATATACCTACGCAATTTCTAACGATTTTATAATATCAACTAATGTACACGGTATGTTTACAATATAAAAATATTGTAAGACTTAAAATATTTTTTTAATTTAAATTTAAAAAAAAATGTTCATAATAATATGTATAATTGTATATTAACAGAATTTATTGACCGTATAAATACGTATAAAACAGTGCTACTCGCAATATAGTGTTTAAATATTGATTTTGTTGTGCAATCATTAGAATATCAAAATAATTCGCTATTTCTTGTTGTGTGTATAATACTACCTATAATTATAAAAATTTATTATTCAGGAGATATTAAATAATAGGGATAATATCGTAGAAACAAAAGCTAGTACCTATACTGCATCAATAATAAATAACAAAAGAGGTAAAAAAAATTAAAACTATTTTAATGACTTGGAATGCTTACGTAAGTTTCCAAAGAAAATTAAACAATATAATTACTATTATTTTATATTCTTAGAAAAAATATTCAATGATTAACAAATTATTGGATTATTTACGTACGAGATTTTCCTCTTTTCATCTACAATCATGGGCGTATTTAAGGGTGGACTATGGGGCTTAGCCCCCCCCAGTGTGTTGTTTAAGCCCCCTTCGTCAAAATAAATGTGATTCTATATAAATGTTTTGTATTTTCAATTACAATGTAATTTAGTTTTTGATTTGAAAACTGTGGATTAATTATACCACATTATATTTATAATTAATTTTTTTATTGTACCTACCTATAATTATTTTATTATTTGAAATTTTTTTATACATTATACAATATTATTATCATTAAAAGTTATAGTAAAAAAAATTTTTGCGGGCTTTACCCCCCCCCCTGTATTGTAACGTAACTCTAAATACGCCCATGTCTACAATATTATACATTCATGAGTTTCGATAAATTGTTTACAATACCTACTTCTTATTACCTACCTTTATATTTTAAATATTATTTTCAATTGCAATAAAATATAACCGATCAAAAAATTATGAATATTTAATGTAAATTTAAATTTTATTAAATAGACGCACTTATAGTTTATAGATAATGTTTAATATTGATAAAAACTTTTATTTCCGTACTTTATTTAATATAAAGTTTTAAAAATTATTAAATTATGAGTCTCGTACAGGTGCATATATTATTATTTCTATTAAATATTTCATATTTTGTAATAGTAAATAGAATATAAATATTATTTCAAAAAATTATATCTGAAGATATCATTCATATTTGGAAAAACGATTTTCAGTATAAAGGTACTTATTTTTATTTGTTCATCATGTTATATCATTTCCCATGAGTAACCTTTAAAACACAAACGCATAATACCTGCCTAATTTAAATTCGAAGACAAATACAAATACAAAAAAAAAAAAAAAAACACATTATTTAAAACACGAAAAAAAACTTAAAAATGTATAAATATAAAATTTACTATAATATAGTTTATTAATAATAATATTAATTAAAATTAAATAAATATTAAATATCAATTAATTAAATTATAATGTATTACACATATGTTTTATGAATCTTAATTTTAAAGTTTTCAAAATAATATGATTTGATTCTGCTTTATTCAGTTGAATCATATACATATTATGTTTACAGTGTATTTCATAATTAAATAATTTAATCGTATCTCGTCGTAATTTACAATATATATATATATATATATTATACTTACCCAATTATTCGGTTATCAAAAATGATATCCATCCGGTCGGTTGTAAAACCGATTTACCACCTATGGTGTGCTCGAAAACAAGTTTCACTTCGACACACGCGGCGTGTTTTCCAATTTTCTTCTCCATCGGGTTCGTTGAAATGAAAAACCCACCGGCACATTATAGACATATACTATACGTATATAATAATAAATATATATATATATATATATATTATATCGAAAAGCTTTCCCAATATGTCTCCCCCGACAATATAATAATAATAATAATAATAATAATAATAATAATAATAATAATAATAATAATAAATAAATAAAATATATAGATAGATGAAGTGGTATATAGTTTTATATGCCATCCATTGGTGCACTATATAATGGTCGCTGCGAAATATCGGAGTGTTGCGGTTTGCGGATGGTCCGTTCGATCGTAGCGTTATTTTGTATAAAATATATTAAAGAAAGAATGGAAATACGAAATTGAGAAAACGGATATTTAATTTCAAAACATCAGTCCGAAACCGTGCGCATTGGTTAAACGCGTTTCATCATGGCCCTTTTTCTCGAAAATCGCAACGTCCAAAAACCAACATCGAACACGAGAATATTTTTTTCCGTCGTCACGCGCATAATATTCTTTATACCGCATATACCGCGTTTATAAATAATATAATTTTGTGGTAAAACACTTTACGACGGTTCGCAAAATAGTTTCCTTATCCTTTCCTAATAATAATAGTATAAAGTGTATATTATATTATGTACCTAAAATATTATTATACTCGTCTGCCCGCCTGTATAAGCGTTAAACACGGACGATTTGTGTTTGCCAACGAATCTGATGATTTATTTAAACTCTTTTAATCGGACGACGATGTCGGACAAGGAGTATATATATAAAAATAATGATAATAATAACGATGAAGACAGTATGACGGCACATGTATATATATATCGTATATAATATAATACCGCCGTCGAATTGATGGGGTTTGCGTGCCGACGGGACATTAGTCGGGGTTTGCTGGCTTATTTTTATTTCTCCCGGCGCGCGTGGTGTACGCGCGATATAGGTGTCCTAAGGGTGTGGTCTGCAGGCGGTATAGCTGGCCATCATACACGAAAAACATGACATATTAATAACAAGATTGGTAAATTATAGGCACGCACACGACCGCGGTATAGTTCGTGCCCCATACCCTCCTCCCCTTATCATGCTCGCTGTCCAACTGTCCTTATTGATTACAGAAATTCATATATTATATATTATTACGGCCGTATTATACCACCGAAAACCGTCGTATACGTATTATATAGGTATATAAAGTATAAAATACGTTTGCGCCCTCGTGATGGACTTGAGCTCATAATAGTTTTTTTTTTTTTAGAATGATTTCACTCGTATTGTGTTATTATTAATAAACCGATTCGGAACGGTTGTGTATTTTATATCATTTATTTATACTTGTACGTACGATTTAACGCGATTTAAGTGTATATACGTATATAATATTATGATCGCAAAACTATTAAGCACCGACCGTCAGAACGGACAAGATAATAACGTTATTTCTTTCTCCGTCCTTCTCTGCGTTCGTTACTTTTCTGACCCAAGCGTCATTACGTATATATTTATTATATGCGCGTTCATTGTTCGTGTTCGTGTGTTTTTCGTATCTTCACCCATGTGGCCAATCGCCTTCCATTAAAAAAGAAATCGTAAAACATAATATATATAATTACGCGATACGTGTTATCTATATATGATACGATTTCGAACGAATCGGAACGGTTATGCGTATAATATTTATAAATCGTATGTGTAAATATATAAGTCGAAAATATTCACTCTGGATAGGTTCTCCCAAACTGGAGTTCGCCATCCCAAAGTGTTTGGCGATAAAAATACGCAAAAAAAATCGCAAAAAATGATAAAAAAAAAAATGTCTTTAATGGATTTCACTTGCAACAATTTTGTATCGTTGTACGTTATATGGATGTAAATAATATAAATTAAAAAAGTATAAATTGATCTATTTATATATTTCAAAAACGGGTCCGAATCCACGAAAAGATTGGAAACTGGATTTATAACGTTAAATATTATATTTTCATTCAGAGTATTTTTTTTTTTTTTTTTTTTAATAAGAAAAAAACCAAATTATTTGTCTATTTCATCTCAGTTTCTAATATAATCATTAATACGGTTATATTCATGAAAACAGAAAAATAAAGTCAAAGTCAAAGAAAACATTTAGAATACGTACGAGTATATAAATATAAATAATGATGTTGATGTATATTTTATAGTTTGTACATTAAAATTGAACAATTTTAAAATATACTCGTATTTCTCGATGAGTATAATTATTCGGAATTTATTATCAATTAAAGTTACATGTTATATGATATCGAATTATCGAATGTATTACATCCTGAATCATATTATAATTATCTGTATAATAGCTATTTACTAAAAAAAAAAAAAAAAAATTGTCTAAAAACAAACGCCATAAAACAGAAATTTTTGATTTAAATTTTCATTTTGGCGATTAATTAAAATATAATGTATACATGCAAATTACATATTATATAATCAATAATAATGTTGCATTTTTAATTGTAATACGAACATAAATAATTATCAAATCCCCGTGATACGCATTCTGTAAATATATATATTTTATAATTTTTTTATTCGCCTATAATTTTGAGATAATCGAGTACTGTTAATATTCTAAATCTTTATGTGATGTACAATAATTATTATAATATTATGGCTTTAACGAAAACGTAACCGATCTTTTTTTTTTCGAATAATAATTATTCGTATATTTTACCAAAAAAAAATCCTTTTTAATTTCGTATTATTAACGATTCGTTACGGAAAAGGAAGTAATAAACTTTTAACGGCTTTATTATATAGTCGTCGAACGTCGATTAAAATTGGTTTAGTGTATATTATGAAAAAGTTGTCGCACGAGATCGGAAGGTTAAGTCGAGCAGTCCTTTTTTTTTAAAAAAAGTCTATTTTATTTTTTTCATTGTTATTATTATTATTTTGTTGCTTTGCGGTCAAATTCGCGAGGTTTTAATAGCAAAAGAAAAGAAATTTGTACGCGTAACCCCTGCAATTTAAAACGGATTGGTTGTCAAACGGAAAAAGCCACTTTGGGAGTCATTCATAAACAATTAGTTACTGAACCGTGAACATTGTACACACACACACCACAAACATACTGTATATATAGTATTAAAAACTATACGATATGCGGCGGTAGGTATATAAATGACTGTTACGACGCGAACCTAAAACTCTGACATTTTTTTTTTATTATTTTAATTTCATTCGCGAATGTTTGGGCAATTCGGGCGCACGGTGTATGTCCCACGAGCATAAATCATTACGCGAATTACAACGAAGAGAAAAATAAAGACTCGTGCGAAACATCTTTGAAAGAAAAAAGAAAAACAGGAAACTATTTCGCCGGGCGGAAAATTGTGTCTCGGTTATCAAAGCCTCGAACGAGTGGATTTGCTTATTTTTCGTTTAACTAAAAAAAAAAAGATATTATATATATACACTTATAATATGAGTGTTTCACGGGAGAAAAATTCTCGACGTTATAATATATTATTATTATTATTTTATTTATTTTTTTATACCTTACACGCGTGGTTTACGAGCACGTGCGTTTTTATAAATAATTTTGTCCGCGTATACAATATATTATAATTTTTACGTCAACTGATGCGTGTCAACGTCTTATGATAACATAAAATCGAGTACAATTTTTGATAGGTCTATTCTCCGGGTCGCTACGATGTACCGTTTACGCGTATAAAAATAAACAAGGGCGTCCGTTGTTATTCGGAGGCGTCACCCTACCGAAAAAAAATAATAAACGTTATTATTCCATAACTATAATACCTATACGAAAATTACACGTTTAATTTTTAATTTCGATTAGAGATACTTGAGTTCCGTTGTTTTAATCAATGTAATTTTGTACGGGCGCTTAATTTTCGTCTTATTAGTATGCTCGAAGATATGTTTGTGAAATACAATGCTTTCCCACCTGGTTTTGATTAAAAATTAAAAGTTAAACAAGTGAAAACAAAAAATAATTTTTCGTGCTTAGAAATATATAGGTACAACAATTTTTTATTACGTTTAATCAATATTAAATATAAAAAAAAATATTATTTTATTAATAATATTCTTTACACTTTTTAACTAACACAATCATAGTAATCGTGATTATATAAATCCTTTAGGTATAAATTACGCAACTATAGGAGCATCGAGATTCTTTTTACTGCGGAGACCAATGATTAAAACTATATAAATAAAATACATAAAAATGTAAGTTCAAATAATTATAAAAATCATATTTGATGTTTATCGAAAAATATAAGTTAAATCGATTAACAGAGAGTTATTTTATAGAAAAAGACTCTATATACGGCCATAATGGATATTAAAATCAAAAGCTTTTAAAGGCAACTTTTCAAGTTCAAAGACATAAAAAAAAAGTTAATATCCTTAAAAATACAATGAAAATACATCATGACGTGTGTATTGTATTGATAATGTTATTGTGTGTATCTATACAATTTACTGTGTTAAACTAAATGAAAAACCAGAAAGAGTTTTATAATTGAAGTGAAATACAAAATATAATATAATTAATATATATATTATTACTAATTAAAGTATTTCAGTCAATGCGATTAGGTATTTAATCTATTTATTAATATATTATTTTATACAACGTAATAAATATTTGTAATATAACCTAATAATCATAAAATTATTAGCAACAATTTTCTATTTTCAAAACGTGTAATAATATTTGGTCTTAGGTTATATCAATCTAAATAATATTTAAAATACATAAATTTATGTTGTATTACTTATTCGTACTAATATTTTATTTTTTTAACATATGAATAAACATATCGAATATAAAATTACAAAGTTATAATTCAAATATAACTAAGACAGATGTAAATTTGAAAATAAAATTTAACATTCATAGACAACAATTTTTTTTTTTTTTTTTTTTTTAATGACTGACCATTAATTATTGTGAAATTCTAATCAGTTATACTTAATTTCTGTCGTCTAATTAAACCCAATAATATATTCATAGATTCTTGACCTAATGATTTTTATAGGAAAACTGAATTAAAACCATTAAATTATACTCGTACCTGTATATATTTTTTAAAAAAAAAAAACACATTAATTTTCTATATCATCGAAATATCATGTTTAAATTTTTCTGAATAATATACGTATATATTATAATATATAAATAAATTTTGCATTTTTAAATCATATTTTAATATAATAATAATTATTACTAAATTAATAAAGAAAATTAAAGTTATGTAAAATTCTGTTCACATATTTATTTATGTACTGATATTGCCTATTCAACGCGCCGTGCTATGTTATTTCTATTTTTTTAAAAAAAATCAATTTTTTTTCTTAAAAATCGTTTTCCAGACACAATGATTTATCATTGCTTTAAAAAAACTATATTTTTTAATAATGCACTTCCAACTGCTATATACAAGTTCTCTGTACGTTATTAAATATACAACAAATTCTATAAAACTTAAAAGCAATTCGATAAATCACTACGCGACCTAGGCGAATATCAATAAGTTAAAAATCTATTTCCCAGCCTAAAATACAAAAAAAAAAAAAAAATTAAAAAAAAAAATATTTTTTCCCAATATGCAATAATAATAATAATTTTAAAGGAGTTATCATCCTATTATAACTAAATATTTTTATCTAATAATTATTATATTATGTCAATGTCTCGTTTCGAATATAATTATATAACGGCAGTAAACGTAATATAATTAAAATAACAGAATGGTATATTAAACTGAAATTTTATCGCGGTTACGTCGAACAGTGATTTATAAAATCTATTAAATGTTATGTACGCACATCGTTAAAAAAAAATAATAGAATTAATATTAAAAAAGATGAGCTGATACTCCTGCCGCACAGGATACAGGTGTGCGAACCATAGCGTTTAATTTTATTTATAATTTGAATGCAATGATAAACCATTGCATTCGAAAAAACGATTCTGAGCGAAGTTCAGTCAGATTATAATTTTCGTTTGAACTAAAAATATCAACTTAAAACAGCTATAAAAAAAAATTTAGATTAGGGATTTTTCTAATATTTTAGTATGATGTTAATTAATATGTAAGTATACTTCAATAAAATTTTCAGACCTTAATACCAAAAATTGACAATTTTATCAAACATTATAACGTAAAAACGAGAATTTTACGAAATATTCAATGTTCAATATTTTGTAGAAAAATTTAAAAAACGGTTCCAAAATTTTACCACATATATATAATAGCTATGTGAACCTTCAAAAAAAATTTCAGGTCTCTATCTAAAAAATTGCCTGAGTTATCGTGAAATGTAGAAATTGAATTCGTGAAAAATGCCGTTTTTTCGTCATTTTTTCGAAGTTTTTTCTACCGCTTATAGTAAATTTTGAGAAATTCGAAAAATGACCTAAATAAAGTACCATCTACATCCACTTTTACATCTGAAACTCGCTATTCGTGAAAATCGAAGCGTTATTTCGGGTAGTAAAAGTGTTTTCAGAATATTTATTTATATGTATGGATTCTAAGATTTTCGTTTTCCTAAAAATATCAACTTAAAACGGCTATAAAAAAAAATTTTGACAATGGATTTTTATAATATTTTAGTATGATGTTAAGTAATATGTAAGTATACTTGAGTAAAATTTTCAGACCAAAATACCCAAAATTGCCAATTTTATCAAACATTATATACGTAAAAACGTGAATTTTACGAAATATTCAAAGTCTAATATTTTGTAGAAAAATTAACATAACGGTTCCAAAATTTTACCACATATGTATAATAGCTATGTGAACACCCAAAAAAATTTTCAGGTCGCTATCTTAAAAATTGCCTGAGTTATCGTGAAATATAGAAATTGAATTTGTCAAAATTTCATTTTTCGTGAAAAATGCCGCTTTTTCGTCATTTTTTCCAAGTTTTTTCTACCGCTTAGGGTCAATTTTGAGAAATTCAAAAAATGACCTAAATAAAGTACCAACTAGATCCACTTTGCTACCGGAAACATACCCTATTCGTGATAATCGGAGCATTATTTCGGGTAGTAAAAATGTCTTCAGAATAAAAAAAAAAACAAAAAAAAATCACACATCATTGTAAAACCAATACATTCTTCGCTTCGCTCAGAATCTAAAAAGGTAAAGTTAAAGCGAACGTTTCGTATATAATTTCGTGCGATTTTATAAGAATCGTCCTACAAAGAAATTGCAGCGTCGTATATTATTTTCTCGATTTCATTATATGAATACTCGTTATAATAATATACTGACGGATGATAATATATGGCGTTAAAGTATTCAATCTTTGCCAAAATATTATGTTTTATTAACTCCATGTTTTTTTTTTTTTTTTTTTTTTTTTTTATAAAGAAAAAAGAGTTTTCAGAAATCGTTACGGATATTAATTTTACGATTCGGACGAGTGACGTTGTAATAGTAATATATAATAATAACGCCGGTATACTGCCGAATATAATATAAGAGTATAAGGTAATAATATTTTCTAATGGCTAGAAATGTTATTAAAATTCTCGTATACATCTTATATGCAGCAGGCGTATGGTTTCTCGAAAAACTCATATTTTTCGTATTTTGTTCGTAGAAAACATCGTGGACATCGTACGTTACACGTGTTTTATACTAACCTTAGACGCGGGTCCGAAAACGTAATATTAATAATAATAACGAAAATTCGTTTCTGACTTGTTGAGGGAACGTATTATATTAACACTCTGAAAGTCTGAAGTCTGAATATAAGACCCGCGAAAGACGGAAATCAGTGTCCCGACGTAATAAATATTGTATTATTGTACCGACGACGTTGACAATTTCTCGGAAATGAAAACCGACTAACACGAGAAGTAAATTACGGCATAAATATATAATTGTTATTATTATACATTTATTATTATATTACAATATTCTCGTTCGATATTTGTCTACGAAAATTTGTATTATTATTATTATTATTGTATTATTATTATTATTATTATTATTATTATTATTATTATTATTATTATTATTATTATTATTATTATTATTATTATTATTATTATTATTATTTTTATTATTATTATTATGTTTCGGTAGTGGTATATACCGCGATAGAAAATGGTCATTAAATAAGATACCTGTCAAGTGATTGTCATTACGTTTAAGAGCCGATATTTCTTCAAAATGTCGAGCTGCTGTCCAATAATGACACTGTTTTACGATAATAATAATATTGAGCAGTGAAACTCGTTCGTATTATATACATGATTTATCGCCGGACGCCGTAAACAATTATCGTTCATTTAATTATTTAATCCGGCATCCTGTGTTAATTATTTATATATTTTATATAATATATAGTTTACTTACTTTACACTATACCAATCCGATAAACAAACGAGGAAATTATAATATATAATATTCGACCACGTTATGAAAATATATTTATTTTTTTAATCAATTGGCCAAAATAATAGATAATAATTTATATTTATACGCAAATAATCAATTAAAAATATAATATTTTAATCTATATTTTTTTCGTAAATAATTTTTAAAAGATAACAAAGTAATATATTATATTTGTTTTATAAAGTAATAGGAAATGACACTCGACTAAAAATCGGTACAGCGAGTAAGACCGTATAATAAGTGATAAACGTGGACTAATAGAAAAATATACGTGCATATTTTTCTGTAATCAAAAATGATTATTGTATATAAAGGAACTGAAATTTTCAAATTTTCGTTTGATTAGCAGGAATATTATTATATCGTTCGATTAATATTTTTGCGTAAGGTATACAATGGTGATTGTATATTATTAATAATTTATTCCGAGTCTTCTGTCATTCCGCGGTCACACATCAGCTGGCGTAATTTTAAGATGAATTATATATATATCGTTAAATAATATACGTATAAATCATCGGCGTTCGTTAATAAAAGTACGATTTTTTTGATTTTTTATAATTACGTATTTTTCGTGAGAGTAATGTATAAACATTATCGTTGTACACCGAGTTTAAAATATTTAAAATTAATCATAATATTATAATAACCTTGGTAAGGTCTTTTTCGATATAAGTGCATTAATTATGCAGTTAAACTCAATTTATGTGTCTTGTAATAATATAATTATACTCGTCTAACGCAACTATATACACCTAAGGCTCCACCATCAGCTATATGTAAGGCTAATAGTGTAACTATAATTACTGATAAACTGAAATTGTCTCTTATACGTTCTATTATATTATATGTATATTTATTCGAGGAAAAAGTAAAATATATTATTCACTTGTTCTGTATAACTAAATCTAATTATTCCTGTAAAAAATTCAAAGATTTATGTATACCTGCGTCTTGCGAGTTTCGAAGGAAATTAACGAACGCGGCTCGACTGTATATACGGACCGTTATAATAATATGTAATGTGCCTACGATCGTTATTCATTCGCTCCTCGTCCAGCACACAAATTCCAAACTATAATGATAATAATTATAATTACTTTCATAATAGTAAATACGCAAAATCGTCTAATCCGCGTGTATGTTGGCAGGACCGGCTTTTTGGGGACTAATAAACCCCGAATGGAGCCTCTGCAACAAGGGTCGACGACAATCGCCCGTGAACTTGGATCCGGAAAAATTACTTTACGATCCCAACCTCACCGAACTTCACGTGGACAGACAACGAGTGAGTGTCATAATATGATATTATAATAATAACAATATGTTTATTTTTATTTTATTTTTTTTAATTGAAATTCAACGTTAATATTATTAACCTGTAGCTGATAAGTAAGATATCAAAAAAAAAAAAAAGATTCGCTCGTCTATATTTCCTCTTAATTTTATATTTCACAAAAGTAATCGTTTCGTTATTTTATTTTATTTTTTTTTATTTTACACTTATTTACCGATTTAACCACAATATAATACCGTGTTACACGTCAGGAATTGATGTGGGTTTAATAAACGTCGATTATAATACGATAAATTACGATTGTCTCCTGTATGCAGACGTCTCGTTTGAAGGGTGGATATTGTTGCAAGCCTCATCCGGATATGAGTGCGAGACTCAAATCGCACAACATTTGGCTACGAATATACTAACAATTATATACGATTAACAGTTAAATGTATTTTAAACGAATATAATATGATAATCGGTTCTTATTATTTTTTATTATAAATGCGTTTACTCGTAAAATATTTAAGTAAATCCTTAAAAACGTCGAAATAATTCGTATTTAAGTACGTCGTACAATATTCGAAATAAAATTGTAGTAGAACAATTGCCAATGCGTTTCCTCAACTCTCGATAATTCGATGTGGTTTCACAATTCATTTAAAATATATTATACATATATTTATTGTACCTATAAATAAGACTATGTTAATACTTTAATATTGTATTTAATTTTATATCATTTATTTATATCATTCGAAACCACGCAATTATATTATAATTATTAAACATTATATAATTGTGTACAAATACCTAATATTAATTTTATTTTCATTTTTAACTTATGACATATTTTGATTTTTTTTTTTCAAATTTAAACACTGGATAATTGAAGTTTTTCATTGGTTCCTTTAACTTTGAATGATCGATAATCTACTGTATATTTTCTACATCATAGTATTCGATTAGATCAATTCGTACTGTTGTATGTGAAACACACAAAATAAAACACTGTAATAATTAATATAAATATATTTATTAAAACTTTAAATATATTAAAAGAATACAAATATAAATCACAAACATACAACGCAAATACAAATCAAACGGGAGGAGACTAAACACAATAGATGTGTCTCCACCGTCTCTCTCGTTCTCTTTCAAACCTCTATATTTAAAGCATTTTAAAACTAGGACACCACAAAACTGTTGTCATCACAAATTCTTAATTTATAAATAACATTATTTTTTTTCTTTAATATTAATTAATCTAGGTCAAATAAAACCCTTACATAGCATTAAGTAATATTCATAATAAACCATATTACAAATTTTTAATTTCTAAATAACATTATTTTTTTTTTCTATAATAATAAATTAATCTAGGTCAAATAAAACTCTTACATAGCATTCATAATAAAATAATTAAAAATTGTTGATACTACTATACTAATACCACAGACCTATTCTTGACACTGCAATTATATGTTATTTATCCAAATTCAAATTTATAAAAGTATTATTACCTACCTATATTATGTTTATTTTATAATGACATCATTTTTAATTATTAAAATTCAATGTGAATCTGACAGATGAAAAATATAATTAATTAGATATTTCACAAATTTTAATTTTTACTGCTTAACTTATTACTTGTGTTATATTTATAATACATAGAAAATTTGTATACAGAATGCATCAGATGTATTTAGTGTTCCAATATCTCCACATAATATTACAATTTTTAATTTTTTTTAAATTATTTAATATCAATATATAAATATATGGATTTATAATATTAAATTTATTAATATCTAAAAAAAAATAAATATGATTTATATAATATATATATATATATATATATAAATAACTTTCATTTTTATTTTGTTAAATTACATTAAATTAGCATATTATACAGGTAGAAGTTTATATTTCTATGAAAATGTTTATGGGTTGACTAATAAAATAAAATATTCTACGAATTCATAATATCAATATAAAAACTCTTGGTGTTAATAACACACACAATTACAGCTGCAAAAAATATAGATAATAAAGGTAGATTTATTATCTAGATAATAAGTATATAATTAATTACATTATAATAATTAAATTAATTTTACATCCCATTGTGTAATAATTTAAATAATTATGGTAAATTATGTAAAAAAAAAAAAAAAAAAAAATTATATTATTTAACTATAAATGAAAAAGAAAAATGCCCAACATCGGCAATCTTGGTGATATTAAGTCGAACCATCTTGAATTTTCTTATAATTTTAAAACTAAAGTTATTATTTTTATTTTTTTTTTTTTTATAATATATATAATAAGAATGAATTTAATATTATAATCCATACGCAGTAGTATACAATAATTAAAACTATATAATTTTAAGAAAATACGGCGTTCGAAAAGATTTATTTTTCGCAGAAATACGAGAAATCGAATCAATAATAATATATATATATATATCTGGGACGCTCTGTATATATTTATACCAAACGTCGGTATATACTTGTATAGTACTTCGTTTCAAAAAATTATTTTCGTTTCGATACGTGTCATTAATTTCGAAATCGCGGTAATCGTATTATACCACTATACCAATGTATTGTGTGCTGTATATTGCCCGACCATTTTGTACAGGTGGACGGAATAATATGCAACACCGGTCACAGCGTCATGTTTTACTTGGAAAACGGCACTAAGAACCACATAAACATTACCGGAGGGCCGTTATCGTACAAATATCAAGTGTACGAAATTCACATACACTACGGTCAGCAGGACGAAATGGGTTCGGAACATTCAATCAACGGTTATTCATTTCCGGCAGAGGTACAACGATATAATATTATATATTTTATGACCAATGGTTATGATATTCTGTGATTTATTCACGCGAGAATAGTCAAATGTCGAATTCTATATTTCTATATATAGTCAATATTATATAGGTACATTTATACCTTTATATTATATACCTACCGCGTTAAAACACGTCTCGTCGTGGTCTCGGATTAAACGCGACCAAAATGTTGTTATTTTATTAACCCGACTACTCTAAAGAATTCGGACAGTTCGCGTGAAACGTTTTTCGAATCGGTCCATTTTATTTTTCTCGAAAATGTTCCATCAATATAATATTGATCGTACACGATAGGTTATATGACTGGTCCGCGTTTTTATTATTTATTAAAATTTTTTTTTAAAAAATAATGATTTCATTTTTTCAGTAAAACAATAAAATTAAATAAATTATTTTATTGTGTTACGTATACGCGTTTCCTGCGTATTGTATAACAGATTTTTACTGATTTTTTCATTTTTCGAATAACAAAAAAAAAAAAAAAATCTTATATTTTTTAATATTATAACATTTTATTATATGAACCTAAAAATATTATTTATTACAGTTGCAGATATTCAGTTTCAACTCGCAGCTATTCGCAAACTACTCGGACGCGGTGCAGAAATCACATGGCATCGTTATTTTATCATTACTTGTACAGGTATGTGATGAAAAATTAATAATTTTCGTGAATTTTACGCTTTTTCACGTACTTTTTATTTCACGTTCTCCATTGCACACTAAACATTTCGGATTTTCTCTTTTCTTTTAGTTATTTACCTGAAAAAAAAAATTATAAACTATTAACGCCAATATTTTTTTCTTTTTGACAAGCTCGTTATTTTTAAGACGAATTTGTACACGCTATACAGAAAAAACTGTATTTGGTAAAAAAAAATTCGTTTCATTAATTTCACCGTGTTAAATGCATCTTTATAAAATTCGAATATTATGAATCTCCATAGATAATAATATTTATTAATAATTTATTAATAATTTATTTATTTATTTATTTATTTATTTATTTAATATAACGGGACGTGCCCAAAAAAAAATAGTATAGTAACGTACAATATAATATAACTTATTAATAACAAAAATAACTTAAAAACTAAAAACAAAAATTAAAAATAAATATTTAAATTAAATAATATTTATTTAATAATTTTATGAAAAGGTGTTCAACGATATTATAATAATAATAATATATATATATATATAGTGATTGTGAAAAATTAAATAATAAGATAACAATTATTGTTTCGATTAATTCGAATAGATAACAAAACACGATAATGTCAGTACATCATAAATCTCACTCTAAAGTCTAAATATTAATATGAAATTATGAAATATGTACCACGGGGGGCTTCGTGATGGACAGAGAATATAGCGGAAACGAAGCCTATATAATATAGCTGTGAATTATTTACAATAAAATAATGTCACTTTACTCGATCGACTCGTCACGACCTATGTAGGAAGAACGACGAGTGATTTAAATCTTAAAGTAGCTCTTTGACAACGCGTGCAATTAAATATTATATAAAATTCGCTCCAAGAAAATGGAAATTCGCTCGCAGAAACAAAGTTCGATCACTAGAATATTTATACGTTTATATTTTTGTCGAAATATCATCTCGGTTTTCGGTCAAATCCCGAGCGGAAACAAAAGCGAATACCAGTATAATAATATAACGACTACGCGTATTGGACCAATATCAAACGCACGATATTTATATCATTCAAACGAACAACTGGTTGTAATCATCTTCGTAATATTTTTAAACATATTTTATCAATTAATTAAAATAAATTTACACCTATCGAAACATTATAATTTATTATAGATATCAAATTTGGTTGATAAATAAATAAGTAATTTGCTTAAAATATGTTTATATTTATTATTATTATTATTATTATTATTATTATTATTATTATTATTATT
>JAIUCT010000015.1:5057452-5069339 GCA_021307375.1 Tetraneura akinire
ATTATTATTATTATTATTATTATTTTTATTATTATTATTATTATTTTTATTATTATTATTATTATTATTATTTTTATTATTATTATTATTATTATTTTTATTAATCAGTGTCGTGCCGTTATAATTTTGCGTCTCCCTCCCCAATAGTTTATATTTAATTTATAATTAATTACACATAACTTTAATATAATTATATTTATTATTTTACTTATTTAATAAAAACTATCTTGAATATATTTTATAATTCAATTCGGTACAAATTTAATACGTTTTTATATTTATAATAATAATAAATTATTTACATGATTACATACTTCTTAATATAATTTAAAATTTATTTTTTCGTAATTTTATTGTTGTTAAATCTTTAATAATGTCTTCAAAAAATTTTTTTTATTATTTCATTTTTATAAGATAACATTGCTAAATTTGTCATTCTCTCTCGAGTCATTGTATAGAACGTAAGTATGTCTTGATTAATTTCAATTTGCTGAAAGATCGTTCTCCAAATACTACTGTAATAAGAATATTAATTTAGATACAACCTAAAATGCAATAACTAAATTGGACAATTTCGAATCATATCCGTAGGTTTCTGTTGTATTTAATATTTTTTTTAAAGACGAAAATGTTTTTTATTTCTGGTAACGTGCGGATTTCGATTGATATTTTAAACATTCCGTTTCATTTATTACCTATTTCAATAAATTTACAAGATTAACCATTTGACTTTATACTTCGATATGATATATTTGTGTTTTTTCTGTACTTGTTTGATATTTATATAATTTCCTAAATTTAGATTTAGTTGTTACCAATCTGTATGACGATTTTATTTCAATATCAATAACGAATATCATCATAATTCATAATATAAGAAAACTAACCAGTCAAACGTCGAACTGCTCTATCTCGTTTAGTTAATTATAAACAAAACAAACAAACGAAGAAAATTGGGGTTTAGGCCCCATTACTCCCCTCTTCCCCCCAATGACACAGAGCTGAATAGTAATAACTAATAATATATTGTGTTACACGCATCATGCGCACTTCGTATCATAATATTATTATAATAATACCTCGTGAATAATCTTCGTAACGCGTTCACGTCCGTCGGCAGATATCACGCGTCACCTATGCAATAACAACGATTTAAACGCATTTACGTAATACTGTTATTCGCGTGCCTCACCGGTTGTATAATAATTTTGATTTATCCTGAACCCAAACATCGCGTCTCGCATTTAATTAAGTGTGAGTATTTTAACAAAATTCTGGGGGTCCAAAATTTTTCACCTGTTTAATAATATTTTTTTAAATCATTTATTACACACGAAAATTTTCAAATTCAATCGAAATAGATTTAAACGCCTTAATATTATTTATGCAAGTACGTATTTAAGTTAGACGCTTTAGATTGACTGTGTCGTACGATTTATTTTATTTTTATTTTTTTTTTGGTTTTAAGTACCTAATCAATTTTTAATTATTTTAAACTCAAACGAAATTTCACTATAATATACGAGTTTATTATTTATATATATTTTAATATTCGTAAACGAAATAGTTTAAATTTTTTTTTTTTTTTCTAAAGCATTTCAAAGCGTTAAATAGTTTTGTTTTACACGTATAGTTGTTGTAACGCAGCAAAGTTTTCATAAATACAATGTTATACGCTTTTATATTTTATTACGATAAGATTCCTTAATTTGTATAGTTGCACTTGATTGATATTCGAACAATAACCAATAAATAGTACAAAACATTTAATTAACGCCGCCTATACACGAATAGAATATCGAATATGCGAGTATTGATATTAATCATAAATTATAATTACCAATTATTTACATAATCTAATATGAAATGTATAAAGGATAAATAAATAAAAACTAATGTTCATTATATACGAATATAAATAAGTACAACGTACAAATAATAAGTGACTAATCTTTTCTAATATTTATCCTTTTGTGTGTATACTTTTCGTATTTTTAATAAATAATTATCAATAAAATAGAAGTTAGATTAGGTTATTATTTTTTTTTTTTTATAAAATTCGATTAAAAATTAAATTTTAAATTTATTTATTTTTATAGTAATAATATAAATTGTACTTTTTACTTTCCTAGGTTTTTCTTTAACATTTTATAATATTAAAGTAAAGCTCAAGCTTATTATATTTATATAATATATATGTTATATACGTTTCAAAAAGGCAAGGAATATCTTGCAAATGAAAACGTAAATACGTAATAGCGAATTTTATATTAAAGCTATTATTTTGTAAAGTAATTTTGAAAATAAAAAATAAATATAAGTTCAATCGTGCTAAATATATTATAGGTTAGGCTAAGTATGAATCAAAAATATAAAACATATTGTCGAAATCATTTTTATAACCACAACCGAAAAGCATTCAATGAAATTTCTATTACGAAGAAATTGTTTACCGCACAATGAACAAAAAGCAAAAAAATATATGGAATAAAAAAATTAATTTACTTGGATTTTACGTGGAAATTATCGAGTTTGTTATTACAAAAATCTACGCACGCTACAAACAAATAATTATATAACACAAAGTATCATAATAAATTCTATAATACGAGTATATCCGTCAACGTTTTATCGAAATATTTGAACGATTAATTATTAATGAGAACGTAAGTTATAAAATTTCACTATTCATAAAAACATGTAATAGAAATATTTACTCGTAACAAAAATATAATATAAATAGGTATATGTGTCGTTTTAATATATTATACGATGTATATTACGTTAAACAATCAAAATGTTAAAATACAATTTGATTTTATCTCTTATTGTTATTTAAACTTTTTACTGTAGTAAATAAATAATTATTATTACCAATCATTTAGTAGTAAATAAAAATAAATTTTTATTATTATTTTTTAAATAGCATACATAAACCGTATAAATTAAAAATTAGTAATTACTTCAAAAGTAAACAGAAAAGTGGAAAAGTAACTAATTTAACTTTTAAGTTCGTTATTTTACTTTTGAGCTTATTGCCTATATCTAATATTTACCATATTCATGGTTCACCAAATTCGATTTCATTCCGAACTCCAAATTATACGCGATGAAAAACAAATTTAATATTTACTGTTTACAGATGTTTTTTTTTTTTTTATTATTAAAAAACAATATAACATTTTAATTAACTTATGTAATGTACTTATAAAAAATTTACAAATAAATAATGTTTTTCAATTTCGAATAATTTAACAATTACGATGATGGTTTATTAAATGTTTTTAAAAATATTAATTATTGTCGTATTCTTCCATGACAGTTAAATGATGTAAAAAAAATTTAGTCTTTAAGTATCGTATTAATAATGCGTAATTAGTTCCTTTTAAAATTTCAAACGAATTGAAAATATAAGAAATTACATTATAAAAGGTGAAAAACAATTCGACGAAATCGGTGGTTTCGTCGGACGTTTTTATGCGTTGCATATTATCCCCAACAGACAATCTATAAATATTAGAATATGAAAATCGCATGTATAATAATATATTAATATTATGGTACAGTTCGTTTTCTCTCGGATTTCCGACGACACGGTATATAAAATTAATTTTATATAATATAGACTACATGACGGTAGTTTTTGGGAAATCTTTCAAGAGACATACTAATAAAATATTACCGTCGAAGGGTTTCCTATTAAAAATTAATAACTTTTCCAATGATTGTCTTCTTCTTCTTCTATATTCACTTCCACCGAACCGTATAACCATCGGTGGTCATCACTGCTATACAACGACCTTTAACAAGTACAGAGCGAACGTCCTAAGAGGATAGTCGTCGTTTCTGACCCGTCGTACAAAACTTTTGAAATCATTGTCACACACCGTGATGATTCGTGCATCCAACGCGCTCGTTAAATTGCTTTGGTAATATTATATATATATATATATATATATATATATATATATATATATATATATGTAATCGCTGAGTTGATTACTTGTTCGTTTTATTTAACCGAAAAACGCGTATTTATTATCACTCGTATGTACATAAATAACTACGAGTATATTAAAATTTTTGCCAATTCTACGGTAAAAAAAAAAAGTCCCAGCACGCGTATATATCCGTTATTGTTTTGTACATGGAGGATATGATATATTATCATGCGAGTTATAAATTTAATTATTCAATTATATTTTGTAATCTTTCACGTTATAATATTATACGTTTTTTTAAAAACGAACGTATATAAATTTTAAATTATATAGGTAGTAGGTATTGGAAATTTGAAACACGGATTCATATTAACTATAAAAATAACGCGTGATTGTTATCTTTATATATAACTTTTATACGCCCGTCTTATAATATCATACAAAGTCACTTACCTTTTCTGCGAAGCCACGACGGTTTTGTCATTATGATTTTATTTCTCTTGCGAATTGTATTAATAACATATACACGAGTATACACGCCGCGCGTGGATAGCACTATTATAACGTCGGTGGTGTGTGCTTGGCATGGCCACTTATCGAATTAACACCGCCAATTTTTATTTCACATTTATCATATACGTCAAAAAAAATTTTAATTTTTTTTTTAATCTATTACAATAAATAAAAAATTTTGTTTGGAATTTAACGCCGCCAATTTTTTTTTCTACGTATGCGCCCTCGAGTCCCTATTATTAATCGTATATAAATAATAAAATTCAAATTGCAATAAAAAAAATATATGAACGTGTAACGCTATATTTCAATTGATTACGATTTTATGATATTTATTTTAGTTATATATATATAATATATCAATCTGTTCGCAAATAATAAAAATCACAAATTCATATTTTCAGTGTATAATATTATGTTAAAAACAGCAAAAAAAAAAAAAAAAAAAAAAAAATTAATTACAATTTCGTTAGAATATTTTTATTCTATTCGTGTGTACAAATAATAACTCGTTACCCGACAATTTAAATTTATATATTATATAATAATATTATATAATACACGTCATACTCTCCTATATTACCCCTGTGTATTTACATTCGCACAATTCAATCAGACTTGATTATATATTTTTACTTTTTACTTCTTTTTTTTTTCTCGTTTTTCTAGAGAAATTCCGCATAAACGTTATTTATAATGCGCGATATAATAATAATACGATATTCGTAAAACTTTATAATTTTCTTTTGTGCCATGCTCTGACGTTTTGAACTACTTATATATTAAAAATATAAGTGTTATTTATTTTGCATTAAAATTTATCGGTACCATTTGTGAAACATTAAAATATAATTTCACGTTAAAAATGACTCTCTCGAAATTATTATTTAATAATAACAAAAAAAAAAAAAAAAAAAACTAGCCAAAAGTTACCGCGTATACGGTCCAACCGTTATTATTATTATTATTATTATTATTGTTGTTGTTGAAATATAATTATACGTGTCAATTACTCGTATATAATATTTTAAAACGTATGTATCGTTACATTATATTATATACTTATATCTAATACATTTCACATACATAATTAAGTTTGTGTCTGACATATTGTGACATCAAATCAATAATAACCACATCAACATAATAATAATAATAATATATTTATATATATATATACGTATCATATGTATAATAATACACTATAATGCATACTTACGCGTGTGAATATAATTATTGTGTACTTAAAAACTTCTCACATTCATTTCTATTCAAGAGGTCGATCAATTACTGTTCATATTATATTATAATAATTATTATGTTGACAGAAATATTGTATTGTACTAACGTGAAATAACAAAATTGACCTTTTTTTTTTTTTAAACCGCCAAAGGTCTTATATAGGTACTCGATTTTTACGTTTCTCCTTATAACGAAAAAAGTGTATAATTTTATCTCGAGTATATGGGCCTATACTAAAATTTACAAATTTTTTATAAAATATTCATAAACGTAAAATATACTCGTATATACCTATAGGAAATAATACATAATTATATTGTAATTATCCCGCAATTACGTCTGATATATTGTGCCGAAATTAAAAATCACACGCATAAACATATTATTTTTTCTTTTATAGCTCGGAGATTTATCAAATCCAGAATTACGGATACTGACGAATCATTTGGATATGATCAAATATAGCGGTAAGATTAAATTATCACTAACTACTTAATAATACCTATATTACATTACGGGCACTAAATTATCCACCGATCGCAATATTACCTGTGAAAGTTAACCGAGATTAAATTTCGAGTTTAAAATATATGATATAGTAGTATATTATGAAATTATACAATTTACACTATTCTTGCACCATCATCTACTCGTATATATTATGTTGTCAATACTTCAATAATTTCACATTTTTACCTATATACATGTTACGGGCAAAGTATACAATTTGGGCATTTTATATATTGTCCGGACATTTTATACAATGCCCTTCGTATATTGGGCAATATAGAAAACGGATGAGATGATTTAATGATAAATCGTAAAACATAGTTAAAATAAAGTCAAATTATTATCTGTCACTAGTTTGTTTGTTCTTATCGTATTTTTACAATGGGATGTCTCACATATTATACGCGTGTACGTGACATAATATATTACCTATAACTATATTTACTGATTTATAAGTTATATTATATGTAGTTGTAGTGCTTATCATGCAGTGCCACAATCGGCCTTTTACCTATTCTCAAAAATAAACTATTTAGTAACCGCGAATCTTTTGTATAGTACAGGTTAATTGATTCAGTGCGTAACTAATTATTCGAATATGGAAAAGTTTAATGAAGATTTAAACAATTTATTAAAAAAAAAAAGGTTCAAATACTTCATTTTTTACCAAATTAAAATATGATCAATTTATAATAATTTTACTTTATTTTAACTGTTTTACGATTTATCATTATTCATTAAATCATCTCATCCGTTTTCTATATTGCCCAATATACGAAGGGCATTGTATAAAATGTCCAGACAATGTATAAAATGCCCGGGCATTGTATAAAATGCCCAAATTGTATACTTTGCCCGTAACATATACATCTGACAATTATTATGAAAATTATTTTAATAACAATTAATCCACGGTTATGGTAATTATTATGACGATAACACACTGTATGATATACTTGAGTCGGATGAAACATGTGATTATGTTGGTTGAATAATTTTTTAAGGAAGACCAAATACATTATTTGTAATTCTTCGTTAAATTAATACCATTATTGATATAATTTATTCCATAATTGTAGGATATCGTTTCGAAGTACTTAGAATCCCCAGTTCCAAATTGTTTTTTTTTTTTTTTTTTTAATATACATTTACAATTTTCAATTTTTTACACATTAAATTACGTTTAATGTGTAAAAAATTACATGACATTAATTTTTTCGTCTTACCCCAATGTAAACACATAACATTTTCAAAAGTAAAGTATAATTCACAATCGTGCATATATGCGGGTAAAATGATCATGGGCATGGGTAGAAAATATTTTTGGGAGGTGTTTAGGTCTGTATATTTATATCTTAAAAAAGATAAAATTAAATATGTTTATTGAATTATTTAAATTTAATAACATTGAATATGAAATGTTTTTAATTTGGGGGAAGGGGGTGTTAGAACAACCAAAACTCCCCCTTACCTATACGTCCATGAAAACGATATACTTATACTTAATTTATAATCATTATTTACATCGAAATATCGAATTTACGTTTATTACGTACTCGAAACTGTGATGTTTACACGTTATAATAGTATTATTTTGATAAAAGGTGTTTATGCGTATACAAAATGATCCCTTACTAAAATTGTTTGTACACATAGGTGATGAAGTGCCTGTAAAACGGCTGTCAGTCGCCGATTTGTTGCCCGCAACTCATTATTACATGACGTATGATGGGTCCACCACGTTTCCTGCGTGTCACGAAACCGTTACTTGGTTAATACTAAACAAACCAATCTACATAACTAAACAACAAGTAACGTATATTTTGTTTAATTAAATATTTCGTATTATAATAACGAAATTCATAATAGATTATTTATTATTTACAAATATTATCAAAACACAAGGGACGAAACATAATAACAATAATATTCTAACTCGCCCGATGTTATCCCTCAACTATATTTACTGATTTCAAACGAAATGTGCGTATTATGGAATTTATATAAATTCTAACAAAATACGTATTTATTATAAATATAATAATTATAATCAGGGTTCGGGACTTAAAGCACTTAAAATCATCAAAATAAGCGCTTATAAAAGCGCCTAAAAACTTCAAAATAAGCATTCAAATAAGCACTTCAAAACATTAAAATAAAAAGTAAGATGCTAAAATTTTACTGAAAGTAAAAAAATTTATTACTAAATTTTAGTAATAAAAAAAATTTTTTTCTAAAACTGCAAATTTTGTAGATAAATATAAAAACTTTATAATATAATTTTTTTTTCATATTAAAATTACAAATTTAATAATTAAATAATAGGTAATCTACTATTATTGTGTTTCTTATTATATGTCAGGAATTAATACGAGTATTTATAGTTTGTTTATCTAAAATAAAACGTAATTAAATTATTACAGTGTTAGAATAATTTAATTACCCGTATCTACATAATGTGACTACAATAAGTACATAACGTTAAAAATAAAATAAGAAAATTAATAAATTAAGAGAATACTATTTGGGTATAATACATATTATATTGATGCACAATGGTAAAATTATTTTTAGTTTCAATTTTTTTTTATATTGCCAACAAACATTAAAAAAAAACCCCAAATTTTTAGTATCATGCGTTGTTAAGTTGGAAATATGCAATTAAAATAAGAAAAGAGCGTGAAAAAGCATTTTTCGAATAAATCATTGAAATAAGCAAAAAAAAGCACTTTCAAATTTCATATTTGTAATTGTTGCAACGTGACATAAATTTCCATAGCACTCTGCTAGATTTAATGTCAATCTAAAAAAATAAGCAAATGCTTTAAGTCCCGAACCCTGATTATAATTTTATTTAAAATCGCTGCTTTCTGTTTTTTTTTCGATTTTCACACCAGACCGTCTAAATATAGCGTCAATAAACGAATAAAGTATATAATATGATATTCAGTCGTCGACGTTCTTAATAAATTGGCCAAAATTATAATGTCGATTTGCAAATTATAAACATTATTGTTGTAAAGCGTGTTCGCAACTAATTAGCTAAATATTATTATCAATCGGATAAGATAAGAGTCCGCGTGAATTTAACACCCATGGTTAAAAAAAATACAATTTGTAGCTATATTTATTTGTAATTATTTGAAATTGTAAAAACCTATTTACAATTAATTTCGGTAAAGATTGACGTTGATTTGATGAAAATCTGATAATGTGAGTGGGTTAGCCTCATTACCATATTAATTTGTTCTACGTTTTTCGCGTGTGATTAATTACACGAAACAAATTTCACTTGCCTAACACTATACACACGACGGTCGTCTTCTTGATTTATTTTATTTTGAACTTAAAAAAAAAAAAAATTAGCATAATATTATTATTATTAGACATGAGCGTACAATAAATGAATATAAAATATTTAAAATTACAACTACACGAGTTAATTTTGGTCGAATTAAAACGGTGAGAAGGTTTAGCTAAATCAATAACTATATATTATGTAATAAAATTAAGATTGTGTTACCAGTAATAAAACACTAAAACGTGTACTTTAATGTAGAAAAACGCAAAAGTTCGCTTTTTGTTCAATTTACATAATACCAATTTGTCAGTAAAACTTGAAGAAAAACATTTCTGGTGAACATTAAACGCATTATCCGTATTTCGGTGGAAACGCTAAATCAAAAAGAGAATAATAATAATAATAAAAGTACAGTCAAATCCTAAATGGAATGTTATAAAATAATATACGTATAAAAACGATAAATTTATTTTTTTTTTATTTTTTTATTTTTTTTTATCGAATTTAAAATAGGTAGGTACTTAGTAATTTTTTAACGTTTTAATTTATACGAGTATTATTGTGTGATCGTTTAAATTCGTTTAGTCGTCTATTCGATTGGTCAATATTTAATGTTTTTATATCGATTGTACATTATGAATTTTTTTTTTCTATTCAAAAATCAAACCCTCCAATTCGTTTGATTTTTCATATTCGACCATAAACGTGATGGGCGCAGGAAGGCAAAATGTTAATATTTTTATTATTATTACATTTTATATTTATAAATCAATTGTTAATTGATTTTAATTTTAACAAAAAAAAAAAAAAAAAAAACGAAACGTTATATTTGTCAACGTATACGTGTACTCTTCTCGCAATATTATCCGGCGCACTGCTCGCGAACACACTTCATAACGCGGATTCATCGACTTCTCTTCCTCGTATTCTGCATTACATATATTGATATATTTTGGTGTTAATTTTTGTTTTGAAAAAATTCCATATCCGAACAGCCATCGAGTTCCGCGCGCTACCTAACCTAACTTTTTTTTTTCATTATGTCTGCAAGTATGCCGTGTGAGGTACCCTTCTCACCCTTACCCCATCGTCAACCATAACCTAACCTAACCCGGTCGAGTGTATATTGTAAAATGAAAATACAAAACAAAAAATAAATACTCTTAACAAAATGGCATATAATAACAATTCCGAGGCCATAATAATATATTTTTTGTATATGATATGCGTATATTTACAATACTGTTGTGCAGTTCTATGCGTGTTTGTCCGACGTCGTTTCCTTGGTGATTCGCGCGTATAATTATTATTATTATCATTATCATTATTATTATTATTATTATTGTTATTACGACGTTGTATATAATTGCGGTACGCCGACCCCACGCGTCCGATAATATATTGCGATTTAATGTATACAACGACATCGTGGCCCGATCGTGAGATGCGGCTCGGGCGTCGGCGTCGTGTCGGACCGACTCGGTATCCGGATATGATTGAACAGTTTCTTGCACGCCAACACCGCGTTGCGGTAAAACCGTGGTCGGCCGCACGTTCGGTTCCTCCGGGCCCCGCGCATAATAACAATAATAATAATAATAATAATAATAATAATAATACGCGGTCGTCGTTATCGCGCCCCGCGTCGTCGTGTCTAACGTTCATTTCGCACGTTTTCTAATCCGTTATTATACATAATATTATTATGCGCGATTGTTATTTTCGGTCGTCCAAACCATCACGCGCACGTATATAATACAAATAATACAATACAGGTATGTATCTGTGTGTATGCATCGAAATGCAAATTGTTCATAAATCATATTAAATAATTATATACCTAGTTATTATGTTTTATCGAATCTTATATCATCAACGAGCATGCGCGCCAATTTCAATTGCTCCGATTTCCGACGTCTGGATCGTCAAATCAAAGTTCAACCCTCATTGTGTTTATTATACTTCGTCGAATAGTAAAAAAAATTAAACCTCCGGATTACCAAATAATTACCGTTATCCCCTCGACATTTTTTCACGATATATTATTATATACTTATACGTTAAAAAAATTAAAAATTAAAGTTTTTAATTTATTAAACGCCCTCCCCAGATTATTTTACCGAAATTATACACCCCCTCACCACCGATGCCGATTAACGTTCGGATGAGATTTTTGCGAATATATAGAACATAAGAAGAAACCGTTATGCGTTTTATTGCTCATAACATTAAATAATAATAATAATAATAATGTACCATCGCGTCGTCGTCGTGCGGAATTCGAAAAACTTTAAACTTTTGTTATGCCAAACTTAAATATTAGCGTGTAATTTTTATTATTATTATTATTATTATTATTATTATTATTATTATTATTATT